>JAHPZR010032854.1:0-11524 GCA_019787425.1 Platygyra sinensis | reverse complement strand
AAACCCCACAATTATAAACAATTATTGGATGAGGTTTTTGTGATATCCAGAATAATCAAGGTTGAGGTAAGGATTATCAGCCTCAGCCTTCGGCTTCGGCTGATAACCCTTACCGAGACCTTGATTATTCTGGATATCACAAAAACCAAATCTAATAATTGTTTTATTATACATTGATGAACGAAATTGAAGTCATGTTTTTGCTTCTTCACTGACGGCAAGCAACACCAAGCGCGCGAACTTGACATGATTACCCTTAGAAATCATGCACCGCAGTCATACATGACATGATTACCTGTGACCTCGAGTGTCCTTGACATGATTATTGAATGTATAATCTGCAGTTTTGACGTCACAGGCTCTGATTTCGAAAATTCACTGTACGCTTTCGGCCAATCAGAAAAGAGTTACAGAGTTCAATGTATAATAATGATTATTACTGTAAGTGGAATTTGTCATCCATGATATTAAAAGGTAAACAAATAGAATTATTGTGAAATTAAGAGATAATTTCACTCATCACTGTCTGATTTCCCATTCTAATGGCCTGATATAAAAAGAAGCAGAATGTTTAGTTGCTATGGTGTGAAGTAACTGCATTAATTTTATTGGTTTCAAAGCCAATACTGATAAAAAGCAATTTGTATTATTATTAATTGAAGGCCTTCGTGCAAAAAGGGCGTATATCGGTTTTTGGCCGATTTTCATTTTTTTCAGGATCGAGCTAATTTTTCACAGACAGACTTGTTTTGACATGAAATGCATCGTTCCGTAATTGTCTTGGTGAATTTGCGCTTCGTTCTCCAGAAATAACGTATGCAAAAAAAACTCAGTTTTCTTTTGGAGACCTTTTGTTCAACGAGAAACAAAAGAAACCTTTTGTTTCACTTAGTTTTATTATTCGTATAATTACGCAAATCAGTTATCGCTGCTCAGTGCTGCTCCGTTAGTGCAAGCGATTAAGGCGCGCTACAGAGCGGGTCTGGATTTGTTTTGTTGTGACGCGGGTTCGATACAAGGTCCGGCGCTTTTTTTTTTTTTTTTTTTCTGTTTCTCTAGCTATTTCACAAACCAAAACATCAATTTAAAAATTTTAACTTGCTGTCGAAGCTGCCAACAGTAAGCGTTTAAGTTCGGGTCGCGTCGAAATATGCCTTCGAAAGATTTGCTCATAAAGATGCCGCTTCACGCAAAACTGAGTTTTTTGCATACGTTATTTCTAGAGAACGAAGCGAATAACTACCAAAGCAATTACAGAACGATGCGTTTCATGTCAAAACAAGGCGGTCTGTGAAAAATTAGCGCGATCCTGAAAAAAAATGAAAATCGGCCAAAAAGCGATATACGCCCTTTTTGCCCGAAAGCCTTCAATTATAAATTTCCTTAGTGTTATTTAGTCCATGCATGTCACATTTGTGCATTTCTTTTACAGGACGTGACTGCACTTAGAGAACAGTTGAGTAAGTTACTCTGTCTTAGTGTTAACTTTCCTTTCCTTTCCTTTCTTCGGTTCCTTGTCTTGTTTCTTAATAACTCCACCCCTTAGGCTTACTTTGTGCATAGAGATATTCATTTGCCATAATTACATGTATGTTGCCACCTTTTGGTTTGTGGCCCTAGCTGAGATGTTTTGCCATACCCAACTTGATCATGTACAGTAACTGTTGTGATGCTTTGTGCTTGAAGAGGCTGTCAAACCACAGAATAATTTATTTTGATATTTTTATCATTTCAGAAGAAAGGACCTCAATGATAGGATCAATAAGGGTAAGTATTCTTTACATTATTTTTATCCTTCAGATTTGATTTAAGTTTACAATGTAAAGCAATGACTAGGCATACTGTTTTATTTCTTTTCCTTGGTCAGTGAATGTAGCATCAAGAAACTGCAACTTGGTACTCCCTCTCTCTGTATTTTTCCCAGATTTTCAAACCTTTCCAGGGTAAACCTCTCTATATCTATCTAACCCAACCCAGTCTGACAACCCTTTCCATCATTCTATAGAGGAGCAACACTGTTCACTTCACTAATACTAGCTGCAGTTTGGTTAGTCACCAACTTTCTCACTCATGTTCATGTTTGATTTTTTTTCAGGATGAAGATGAAACTGATTCTCCATCCAAATTCAACCGAGCTGAAATGTCACAGCAGTTTATGATGCAGTTGGAAGAAAGGGTCAGTAAGATTATTGCTTGATGATACACTCTTCAGGGACATGCCTCATACCAGCATGTAGCCATACAAAGATACAACAAACTAGTAGTATGTACAATGTAGCTCTCTTGACCAGTATGCATTTTGCTGTTGGTTGACTGTGGTTTTCTCCAATGGCATGTGCTTCTCTGGTTTCTTAGTTTTCCCTATCCTCCCATTTTTAACTAGGGGAAACGGCCAAAAAGGTTAAAAAATGCCAAAAAGGTTTACAACTTAAGTAATTAGCAAGTTTGATTAACGCTTTTACGGCCGGTAAAACGCAGTTAATGGAATATGACACCCCTTGAGGGCAGGATTGCTTTCGTTCGTCACGCAATCCAGTAAGATAAATAATAGAACAATACTGAATGCTAAATTCATGAATGAGTGTTCCCTTATTCTAGCAGTCAGCACAAATGCTATTCATGTCTGTATTTTAGCTTCTATCTTGCCGTGTAATCTAGTGAAATATCTTAGCTTCCCCTAGATTGGCCCATATATTTGTTAGCCCCATTCATGGTTGACAAGCTCGCCACGTTGCGTCTATTTAGCTTATAGTACAGCTGTACCTATTGGTCAAACTTTGAGACACTGTCTTGCTATATAAATCTTAATACACTGTCACAGGGCATAATCCTGGCAGCTTGCACGAGAGTACACAATTTGTAACAATTTTGCTTTAAGATTTCCCACCCTCCCTCCCTGGGAGAAGGGCTTTTGTTTGTTATTTGCCAATAAACTGGGGTCACTCCTTGTGGTTCGGTTAAGTCTGCGTAGCGACTTCCCCCAAGCTTTGGCATTGCTTGTGTCTTGCCATCTTATATCCTTGCCTTTATCTTGTCCGATCCAGCCTCTGCTGTGCTGGGGAGATAAGAAAGGCTCTGCCAATACTCTTGTTCTATTCCCACGTTAGTGGGGGGATAAGTGAGGCTTTTTAGTTTGTGCACCTATCATGAAGTCGCGTCAAACCTGCCACAGGGCTGTGTCCCCCTCAATTACGCCATATTGTTGTTTGGATATTTGTTGTCGTTACCTTACCTAGTTGCATTACACTTTACTCTTAGTTTAAATAGTGGAATGGTGACATTAATTTGAGTACATGATCTAGGATGCAGCTGTTTAATTTACGTTCTGTATTATTTTCCTGTAAGATAATATACTTGATCTGTGGCAAGGACAAGTGCACTGTTACATAATTCACGTGGTTTCCCTTGGCTTAGAAATTGTCATCTCTTATATCTTTGTTGTCTCTTTTTGCTATCCAGGCTACTCAGATAAAAGCAGAAACACAGCAAAGTTTAGAGGATGAGATGCAGAAAATGCAACAGAAATTCAAGGTTCGGGAAGATAAAGCCAAAAAACAACATCGAGAAGAAATGGGACAGGTACAGATCTTTTATCAAGCATAAAAACCAAGCTTAAACTATTAAATTTTCCTGCCAACTGAATTTGAAGGCACCCACACAAGACATCTTTTCAAATCTATCTCTGTTGGAGCAGTTAAGTTTAAGCCATTATATCATGTAATATTTGTAAAGTTCACCATGTGCTCTAGTTTCAGGAAATGTTGAACCAGTATGAAGAAAACTTACAGAATGAAAAAATTGAGAAAAATCGACTTTCTGAAGACTACAAAAACAAAGTACAAAAGCTGACTATGGTAAGTGATGATTGACTGACTGACTGACTGACTGACTGACTGACTGACAGACAGACAGACAGACTGACTGGCCAACCGCCTGACCAAATGACTGAGTTACTGACTGATGGATTGAATAATTGGTGGATTGAATGGTTGACAGACAGACAAATGGATGGATGGACGGTTAGGCAGACTGACTGACTGTTGGACAGATGGACTGACTGACTGACTGTTAGGTGACTGCCCAACCGATGAACTAACTGACCAATGATAGTTACCAATGGAATGTAGGTTGTGATTGAAACTGCCTTGTTGTACTTAATGATTGAAAATCTTCTTTTCCAGCAAGTTCAAGACCTCAGCAATGCACTGGAGTCACAAAAGGTAAAAGGAAGTACTGCAGTACTGTTGAGAGAATACTACAGTACACTGACGGAAAAGTTAGCAAAAAGCTGTTGTGCTTATAAAGTGGACAAATCCTATTATTAGATACTAAATAGTCCTCCTGCATGTATGTTGCAACCCATGTTCACTCCACCTTGACTGAGTCAGAATGACAGAGTTTTATGAAGACATTTTCCAATTCTTGCTACCTTTTGTAGTGAAGTGTCAAGGCCCGTTTACACAGGCGATTTTTGTCGCGGCAACTCGATGCAATTTTTGTCGCGTGTAAGTTGCAACTCCAAAATCGCACGTGTAAACCACATGCGATTTTCAGTGCGATTTGTCGCCGCGATATCGCAGGGGTTTCGAACATGTTTGAAACTTGTTGCAACTTTAGCGCGACAAAAATTGCATCGAGTTGCTGCGACAAAAATCGCCTGTGTAAACGGGCCTTCAGTTTGCATGAATGATTAGTATTTCATATTTTATTACCTAGCAAGCGGAGACAGACAGAGTGCAGTACACATTCAATACCCAGCCCCCTCCACTCCTTGGTATGTTCATTTACTGGTTGTCTTTGAAAAGTGTGGACTTCTAATCAGTACTTCGTTTTCAGCTAGCCTGCAAATAGGCTCTCAGTGAGAGTGAATGAAGCCCCGCACGATCGCTTTACTCTCCAAATTCTTCACTTTCACGCTCGCCAACTTGCTTTGCTCGCCGGATTTTGTTTTACATCCTCGTCATATCCTTTTCACAGGCTAGTTTTCAGCAAGCTATTTTATTGTTGTAATATTTGGAGTAACACCCCTGAGTATAACCTGAATAGGATTGAAACTGTGCAAAATTTTGCGGCCCGTATTATCAGCAACACAAGGAAGTACGACCATGTCTCCCCCGTTCTTAAAGATCTAGAGTAGTTACCAGTGAGACTGCATCTACACTGTATACTACTGTCTAGTAATAATGACTGTATGTGTAAAACTAGGTTTGCATCAGACACCTTATGTTCTAGATAATTATACTCAAAGAGCTAGCATCACCAAACACACAACAAGAAACTCGCAGAGTTTACCGATTTCTTTTACAAAACTGCAAACGAACAAAAAACAATTCTCTGTAGAACTGTTAAACTTTGGAACTCATTAGACGTGGCGCTTAAGTTGAAACCTTCACTAAAGGACTTCAAACGTTGTTGAAGAAAACATGTAATCTCCAAATTTCTAGAGTCTTAAATACATTGATGCATTTTCTTTTTATATATTTTTATCTTTTTAGTTATTATTTTTTGTTGCTTTAATTCATTCTGAAGAACCCAGTTGCAACGAATGAAGTACTATGTAATGTATAAAAACGTAAAGCCCTGGCCAAACGGAATTTCAAATATACGCAAGTTAGAGACTTGGTGTACTAATGGCCAGGGCTTGCCTGCACTTGTGTTGACTTGCGCTCTCTTTGGTCGCGATCAAAATAATTTGCACGGAAGACGGTGCAAGTTTATAACCACTTGTACACCCAACCCAAGTCCAAGCAAGTTGATTGACCTCCACTGCAGCCTATTTGCCAACGAAATAAGGATATGTCTGCCTTGAAGTGGGTTTTTTTTTGCGACTTGCATGTATTTACGAGTCTGTACTTATGAACCCTGAGCTGGAAAGGGAAATATTTAACTACTTGTGTTCTGTGTTGACATTTGCAGCTTCTACACCCCCAGTGCCAGCTCCGAGACAAACTGAACGCCCTGTCCAAGGTTAGTGCAACTTATCTCGGAGTTGTACATAAAACAATTTTAGTTCTCGTTCAATCTGGTGTCTCGCGAGAAACAAGGCCTGTCTCGTGAGAAACTGCATGCCTCTGGCAAGAAACGAGACTTACCACGCGAGATCCTCGTGGTATCCATTATGAGAAGACCGTCGTACATAAACTGTTGATATCTACCAATGTTTTGTGTTTTCCTGAATTGTAAGTCAGTTGTCTTGTATTGTGATTCTTGCATGATTTCCTTTCTCACCAGCTGAACCCGTCGAAAGAGAAAGAGCAAAATCTCCAGAGAAAAGTGTAACATCAGGTACATTCGAAGTTATATATGTTTGGTTTTTCCCCGGTGCAGAACTCTAAATACTGCTATGTAATCTAGTTCTTGCTGTCAACCTACCAGAGAGCACAACCGTTCCAGTCCGGTAGTGGTACAAGATACCGGGGGGATACCCCATGTAATGGTCCTTACTAATGGCCTGAAAGGTGTACCTTTGTCAGGCTTCAGGTATATAAGGTATAAGGGATTCACAAGTTGAAATATATGAAAGGGTAGGAGAATCAGACAAATCTGTCTCTTGATTATTTAAAAGGGCCTCTAATTAAATTATTTCAGCCAAGTTACCTTCTGGCTGTATCTGTTCAGTTAATTTGCACTACGTGAAAATGACAAGATTTCATTTCTTGGCGGTATATTCGTAGTACTGGCTGGTTATGAAAGCATATGAAAGAGGTACCTTTCTTCAATCAGATTTAAGGTATACGAAAGAGGTACCGTGTCTGCCGTAATGGTATACAAAAGGGTATGGGGTGGACCTCAGGGCGGAGCCTCGTGTGAAGTACCTCCCTCCGGGACGAGTTGTTAAAAGCATAGGGAAATTCAGGGTAGAAATAATGGGGTTGACGTTTTAAACCTCTGTCACGGTAAAAATAGTCGCTGTTATGTATGATATTAAGTTCAGTAAGGGAAACAAGAAACATCTTAAAAAGAAAAAGAACAAGTTACATGTATGATGGTTATAGGGACTCAGTCAAGGTATTTTGAGTTATTTTGGCCACGTAGAAAATTACTTTTGAATTGAAGAAACCGTAAAATAGTAGTGTACCAAGATAGAAAAACACCAAAGAGATAATAATAAACCATAAAGGTACAAGGATGGTTAAAGGGGCTCAGTCACGTTTGAAAAGCTTAGCACAACTTTTCAAATTCGTTGTTTGCAATCCGCGTCAATCTTCTCCATCCTTAACCATCCTTGTTCCTTTATGGTTTATTATCATCTCTTTGATGTTTCTCTATCTTTACAAAGTGTTATTTTTAGGTTTCCTTCAATTTAACGGTTATTTTTTCGATGTTCAAAATAACTCAAGATGCCGTGACTGAGCCCCTTTAAGGATGGAGAAGATTAACACGGATTGCACACAACAAACTTGAAAAATTTAGGCTAACTTTTCAAGATGCGCAGCTCCTCAAAGATTGTGGAAGGTTGAGACGGTTTGAAAAATTAAGACCACATCCAGATGCGCCTTGTGTGATATTTGAAGAAGTACTGTGAACTTTTTTTAAATAGACGGCCAAAGCTTTATCAGCTAAGGTTGACCTATATTGTTGAAAAAAGTAAAATGGTTGAAACCATACAAAACGTTTTATTTGCAGGAGAAACCATTACTCTTTATGTATCGACGAATCAAACCAAATCTGGCCAGTATCGCTTGTGGCGTCAATCCTCCGATGGCTCCAATGAATGGTCTAATATGTTTGCTTTCTCCGCCTTCTTGAAACCCACTGGGAACTTCACTTTCCCCATCTACGTGTTCACCGCAGGGGGATCTCCGTATTGGCGACAGTATATATCCGGGAGTTCTTCCCCTCCCAGCACAGAGTATCGTTTAGACTACATGTTCTACTGCTCTCAGTCGTCACTGCCCGGACTCTGCAGTATCACGTGCAAGAGGCGGGGAGTGTTCCTGTCATAAGATCGTATGTGTCCAAGACGAAGACTATCCCAGGATGGAAGTACAAGGGATTGTCGTTCTTCGCTCCTAAACAAGCCCTAGGTGGCGACAAAACATGTACGTATAAAGGAATTCATTTTTGTGATACCCTGTAATGAAACGAAGTTTTCTATTGGACGAGAACTCGTCTGCGTCACTGGTCGTGAGATGTAACTCTTATGCAACAACTTGCATGTGATCATAACATGCGTCATTCAAGCCTATGGACTCTCAATGGTTCTTGACCATAATTTACCTTCACAGACATTAGGGCTTTGTACAAATTAAAGTAGCTTTCAAATCCCAGGTGATATAATAATTCAACTATGCAGAAAAACGTCAGAAAATTAAAAGATTAACCCAGAAGTGTCAAGGATAGTCATGGAGAAGGGTTTCTCCACATTGGATCTGTCACTACTACTCCAGCTATTTAAAGTTCTCCTGGGCTTTTTCCTGTTATGCAGACTGCATAACAACAATAACAACAATAATTTTATTTGCATTTCCTTTTGAAGTAAGGTTACAAGAGATCTATATATATTTTCTTTTTTTATGTTAAGATGTTAAGTAATTTTGAGATTATATATAGTTTACGAAGGAAATGCCTAGTGCCAAAATGAACCCTAAGGTTTTCGAGTTCAGCCCTAGGCTTGCTATGTTGTAATTTTTGTAGCTTACACTCAAACTGGTGTTTACACTCACACAAGTGTATAGCGAAGGCGAAATGGAATGAAATAGAAAAAAAAAAAAAAAAAAAAGCGAAAAAAAGAGCAAAAATGCATGCAAAAAGGGAAAAAAAAAAAAAAAAAAAAAGGCATAGCGCTACTACAATCAGGCAGCTATAAGACTATAAAACAGAAAGGGAAGAAGGATAATCCTATTTTGAAATGATCTTTAAAGGTAAGATTGCTTACGTAGTAAATGCTGTTTAACTTGTTTACTAAAACAGTTTGAGCTAAGGTTTTTGAGATCAGTTGGTAATTCTTGCCAAAGTTCAGAGGCCAGTGAAGCTATAGTCTGTTTTCCGATGTTAGTTCTTGTTCGTACTTTGTGTATGTTATCTTTAGAGGCATATCTCGTGTTATAGGAGTGAATATCTTTGGCATAAGTGAAAGAATTGGTAAAAATGGATGGTAGTTTTTTTATGTGCCAGTTGTGTATGAACTTAAGTGCCTGGAATTTAAAAGTGTTTTCTATGGTCAGTATGTCTAGGAGATTCAGCAGTGGCAAAGCACTTTCGGTGTCTTTTCCATATAAAGTAGCAAAAAAAATAGTTCTGGCAATGTGGTTTTGTTTTACTTGGAGTTTTTTTAGGTTGCTTTTAAAAGCACTGCCCCAAGCAACAATCGCGTACGAGATGTAGGGGTTTATTAGGTTAAAATATATTTGTCGTAGTTGTAGAGGGGTTAAGTAGTGCCGCAGTTTGAAAAAGATACCAGAATTCCTTGCAACTCGGGAGCAGACAAATGATATGTGTTGTTTCCAGTTAATTTTATCATCAATAAGCACTCCAAGATATTTTACGTGGTCTTTTCTTTCTAAGGGGAACGTGTTGCCACCATTGTCCTGAATGCTTACATTTATAGGGGTATTTAATCGCTTTTGGGGTGATTTAATTATCATAAAATTAGTTTTAGAGAAATTTATCGACAGTTTGTTTACATCACACCAAGCTTTCACTTTAAATAGTTCTTGGTTTATAATTGTTTCCATTATTTGTCCAAATAAATTTCCATTCAAGCTTTTTCTTGATCTTGTTTACTGCTCCGAATAACTTTTTTCGGAAGGGTGTTAGGGACTCTCCAATGTACACTTTTTTCTCCGCTCCAGCCAGATCGTGTTCTTTGAAGCTATCGAAGGTCGAGGCTTTTCGACCGGCAACGGATTTTAATAAAAAAGATCTTAGTTTTTCTTTTATTTTGTATTTTCAGTGACAAGTGTCTCTGCATCTTTCGATTCAACTTTAACAGAGGACAAAGAACAAGGTTTGTTAGTTAATAAATTTTAGTGAATGAAATGAATTAAGTAGCAAAGGAAGTTTACTTGCAACGTACTCTTAACTTTTTATCTCGGCCAATTTGTTGAAAACTTAACCAATCATGTTACAAAGTGCTTTCCACTTTTTCGGCCTTGTGTTCTACATAACATGAAGAGGACTGAGTTAAGTTAGATGTGTAAGCTTTGTCCTCTCAAGAGATCTTTATTTTGGTTGTGCCATTATTTATTCTTAAGCGTGCTTGAGTTTGTGCTTTACTCCAACGTTTTGATGCTAATTTAGCCGTAATATTTCCCTTTCTATAGACTTTGAGCCAAGCGAATCTGAATCTGAAGAAGAGGTTCCTGTTCCTGTGGTGCCTAAAGTGTAAGAAGAAAAAATATTATACTTTTAAAACTTAGTTTCTTGTACGGCATAATTAACAGAACGACGTGAAACTGAAAAGTATTGCTCAGTAGCTTTCATTTGAATGGTCACATACTAGGGTTTTTTTTTCACAAACTTTAAAGTTAAACCCACCTTGTACAGCACAATAAACAGTTCCACATGAAAGTACTGCTCAATAGCTTTCATTTGAATGGTCACATGCTAGGGGTTCATTCACAAACGTAAAAGTTAGAACCACCTTGTACAGCACAATAAACAGTACCTCATGAAAGAACTGCTAAATACCGGTAGCTTTCATATGGTTGGTCATACACCAGAGGTTCATCCACAGTCTTTTATTCTTTGATCGTTTTCAGAGAAGTGGAAGATGTCGATGCAAACGAAAGCACAGAAACTATTGAAGACTTGAAGGAGATAACTTCGTGAGTTCCTTTCCTTTTCTTTGGCACTCTGTATAGGTCATGCTCTGGTATGTATATTTCTGAGAACACGCCAGCGCACTTCCATTTAAGGTGGCTCAAAACAGTTTCCAACACTTCCCAAGACGTAGATTTTGATGGGTCATTATTACCACTCTTTATCAGTTTTTGCTACAATCATGGTATCAAAAAACTGCCCGATCATCGGTGAACACGTTGGTATTATTTTCGTGACACAATAAGTTACCATAGCAACACTATGTCCTGCTAAAAACACCCTTAATTTTAGCTTTAAGCGTTTATATTTCAAAAACGGCACGGTGAAATGTTTTCTTATTACAGAATTTTGATAGGCAGAATGAAATGCAACTTTAAAAAAATTTAAAGTGGCTCTGAACCCCATGTACAGAATTTTTTCAAACTTTGCCAAAAGTTGCATTTAATCATACTTATCAAAATTCTATAACAAGAAAAAAATTCACCGTGCCGTTTTTGAAATATAAGCGTTTAAAGCTAAAATTAAGGGTGTTTTTAGCAGGCCATAGTGTTGCTATGGTAACCTATTGTGTCACGAAAATAATACCAACGTGTTCACCGATGATTGGGCAGTTTTTTGATACCATGATTGTAGCAAAAACTGATAAAGAGTGGTAATAATGACCCATCAAAATCTACGTCTTGGGAAGTGTTGGAAACTGTTTTGAGCCACCTTGAGCCGATCACAACAAAGCTGTTTAGATCTTGGCCAATCAGGTGTA
>JAHPZR010032849.1:0-34936 GCA_019787425.1 Platygyra sinensis | reverse complement strand
CAGGTTAGCAAATGTAGTGTTAAAATGATTGAGCGTACAGATGCTTACTCGTGTTGCAAAGTGGACCTTTTTAATTGTACTATCTGAAAATCTAAATTGCGATTCTGTTCTGTTTTAGTTCACTGGCGCATTTCGGCCACTCAGATTACATAACATTTACAAGAAATTTGCAACAATTAAAAAAGGAGTCACACTTAAAAAATGTGTCGCACTTACAAAAATGTGTCACACTTTCAAAAATGTGTCACACTTACAAAAATGTGTCACAATTACAAAAATGTGTCACACTTTCAAAAATGTGTCACACTTACAACAATGTGTCACACTTACAAAAATGTGTCACACTTCTAAAAACGTATTACATTTGCGTTTTCAGTCAACCAGTGTATAGTTTTGTCCTCTCTAAAATATCCTTGAAAGTGTCCCACCCGTAGAAAATATTTGTACGTGATAAGTGTTCATATAAGATGGTTGTCGATATCATGTAGTGTTGTTACATTGCATCAGTAGTGTATAGGGTACCCATTAAAGATGGCCGCCAATAAAAGTTCGAGAAATCATGACGGAATCACCACTAAACCATGACGTGACGGTGGTGAAGGTGGTTCTAGTGGTGGAACACAGCCCCATCCTAACCCAAGAACCCTAAGGAAATGTTAAGATCTTCACAGCTAAGGGTAACCGGGAACCTTAACCTTAGCTGCCCTAACGCTAAGCAGCCCTAATAGCCCTAATTGCGAATTGCTAACCTGAAGTCCAAAAATCCCTACATGAAATCGATTAACCCTATATAAGCCAGGAAGCCCTATTTTAGCCCAACTAAGCCAAAATACCCCTAAACGGGGCCGTTCGTACGCGCGCTTCACTAACTGTGAAAGTTTCATTTTTTCGCACTATTTAAAATGTCCTCGCGCGTGTTCAACGGAAGAAAAATGTTTCTACATCAAAAGTGCGTGGATGTGAGATTGTTGTGGATATCATGTAGCTTTCTTCAATAGCATCGTCTCGCGTTTAGCTGTGTCCCACAGTCGCATTTCATGTCAACAGGTGCATACCTTTGCCCTCTCTGAAATGTCCTCGCGGTTGTACCACGCGTAAAAGATATCTCTACGCTAAAAGTGCGTGGATGTGAGATTGTTGTGGATATCATGTAGCTTTCTTCAATAGCATCGTCTCGCGTTTAGCTGTGTCCCACAGTCGCATTTCATGTCAACAGGTGCATACTTTTGCCCTCTCTGAAATGTCCTCGCGGTTGTACCACGCGTAAAAAATATCTCTACGCTAAAAGTGCGTGGATGTGTAATTGTTGTCGATATCAAGTAGTTTTCTTCCACTGCATCGTCTCCCGTTTAAGTGGGGGCCACAGTTGCCTTTTCAGTCAAGAGTTTCATTTTTTCGCACTTTTTAAAATGTCTTCGCGCGTGTACAACGTGTACTCTACCGTTTAAAACTCTAAATGGCGATGTTTCTGTGTTTATTGCATCAGGTTAGCAAATGTAGTGTTAAAATGATTGAGCGTACAGATGCTTACTCGTGTTGCAAAGTGGACCTTTTTAATTGTACTATCTGAAAATCTAAATTGCGATTCTGTTCTGTTTTAGTTCACTGGCGCATTTCGGCCACTCAGATTACATAACATTTACAAGAAATTTGCAACAATTAAAAAAGGAGTCACACTTAAAAAATGTGTCGCACTTACAAAAATGTGTCACACTTTCAAAAATGTGTCACACTTACAAAAATATGTCACAATTACAAAAATGTGTCACACTTTCAAAAATGTGTCACACTTACAACAATGTGTCACACTTACAAAAATGTGTCACACTTCTAAAAATGTATTACATTTGCGTTTTCAGTCAACCAGTGTATAGTTTTGTCCTCTCTAAAATATCCTTGAAAGTGTCCCACCCGTAGAAAATATTTGTACGTGATAAGTGTTCATATAAGATGGTTGTCGATATCATGTAGTGTTGTTACATTGCATCAGTAGTATATAGGGTACCCATTAAAGATGGCCGCCAATAAAAGTTCGAGAAATCATGACGGAATCACCACTAAACCATGACGTGACGGTGGTGAAGGTGGTTCTAGTGGTGGAACACAGCCCCATCCTAACCCAAGAACCCTAAGGAAATGTTAAGATCTTCACAGCTAAGGGTAACCGGGAACCTTAACCTTAGCTGCCCTAACGCTAAGCAGCCCTAATAGCCCTAATTGCGAATTGCTAACCTGAAGTCCAAAAATCCCTACATGAAATCGATTAACCCTATATAAGCCCAGGAAGCCCTATTTTAGCCCAACTAAGCCAAAATACCCCTAAACGGGGCCGTTCGTACGCGCGCTTCACTAACTGTGAAAGTTTCATTTTTTCGCACTATTTAAAATGTCCTCGCGCGTGTTCAACGGAAGAAAAATGTTTCTACATCAAAAGTGCGTGGATGTGAGATTGTTGTGGATATCATGTAGCTTTCTTCAATAGCATCGTCTCGCGTTTAGCTGTGTCCCACAGTCGCATTTCATGTCAACAGGTGCATACCTTTGCCCTCTCTGAAATGTCCTCGCGGTTGTACCACGCGTAAAAGATATCTCTACGCTAAAAGTGCGTGGATGTGAGATTGTTGTGGATATCATGTAGCTTTCTTCAATAGCATCGTCTCGCGTTTAGCTGTGTCCCACAGTCGCATTTCATGTCAACAGGTGCATACTTTTGCCCTCTCTGAAATGTCCTCGCGGTTGTACCACGCGTAAAAAATATCTCTACGCTAAAAGTGCGTGGATGTGTAATTGTTGTCGATATCAAGTAGTTTTCTTCCACTGCATCGTCTCCCGTTTAAGTGGGGGCCACAGTTGCCTTTTCAGTCAAGAGTTTCATTTTTTCGCACTTTTTAAAATGTCTTCGCGCGTGTACAACGTGTACTCTACCGTTTAAAACTCTAAATGGCGATGTTTCTGTGTTTATTGCACCAGGTTAGTAAATGTAGTGTTAAAATGATTAAGCGTACAGATGCTTACTCGTGTTGCAAAGTGGACCTTTTTAATTGTACTATCTGAAAATCTAAATTGCGATTCTGTTCTGTTTTAGTTCACTGGCGCATTTCGGCCACTCAGATTACATAACATTTACAAGAAATTTGCAACAATTAAAAAAGGAGTCACACTTAAAAAATGTGTCGCACTTACAAAAATGTGTCACACTTTCAAAAATGTGTCACACTTACAAAAATATGTCACAATTACAAAAATGTGTCACACTTTCAAAAATGTGTCACACTTACAACAATGTGTCACACTTACAAAAATGTGTCACACTTCTAAAAATGTATTACATTTGCGTTTTCAGTCAACCAGTGTATAGTTTTGTCCTCTCTAAAATATCCTTGAAAGTGTCCCACCCGTAGAAAATATTTGTACGTGATAAGTGTTCATATAAGATGGTTGTCGATATCATGTAGTGTTGTTACATTGCATCAGTAGTATATAGGGTACCCATTAAAGATGGCCGCCAATAAAAGTTCGAGAAATCATGACGGAATCACCACTAAACCATGACGTGACGGTGGTGAAGGTGGTTCTAGTGGTGGAACACAGCCCCATCCTAACCCAAGAACCCTAAGGAAATGTTAAGATCTTCACAGCTAAGGGTAACCGGGAACCTTAACCTTAGCTGCCCTAACGCTAAGCAGCCCTAATAGCCCTAATGGCGAATTGCTAACCTGAAGTCCAAAAATCCCTACATGAAATCGATTAACCCTATATAAGCCCAGCAAGCCCTATTTTAGCCCAACTAAGCCAAAATACCCCTAAACGGGGCCGTTCGTACGCGCGCTTCACTAACTGTGAAAGTTTCATTTTTTCGCACTATTTAAAATGTCCTCGCGCGTGTTCAACGGAAGAAAAATGTTTCTACATCAAAAGTGCGTGGATGTGAGATTGTTGTGGATATCATGTAGCTTTCTTCAATAGCATCGTCTCGCGTTTAGCTGTGTCCCACAGTCGCATTTCATGTCAACAGGTGCATACCTTTGCCCTCTCTGAAATGTCCTCGCGGTTGTACCACGCGTAAAAGATATCTCTACGCTAAAAGTGCGTGGATGTGAGATTGTTGTGGATATCATGTAGCTTTCTTCAATAGCATCGTCTCGCGTTTAGCTGTGTCCCACAGTCGCATTTCATGTCAACAGGTGCATACTTTTGCCCTCTCTGAAATGTCCTCGCGGTTGTACCACGCGTAAAAGATATCTCTACGCTAAAAGTGCGTGGATGTGAGATTGTTGTGGATATCATGTAGCTTTCTTCAATAGCATCGTCTCGCGTTTAGCTGTGTCCCACAGTCGCATTTCATGTCAACAGGTGCATACTTTTGCCCTCTCTGAAATGTCCTCGCGGTTGTACCACGCGTAAAAGATATCTCTACGCTAAAAGTGCGTGGATGTGAGATTGTTGTGGATATCATGTAGCTTTCTTCAATAGCATCGTCTCGCGTTTAGCTGTGTCCCACAGTCGCATTTCATGTCAACAGGTGCATACTTTTGCCCTCTCTGAAATGTCCTCGCGGTTGTACCACGCGTAAAAAATATCTCTACGCTAAAAGTGCGTGGATGTGTAATTGTTGTGGATATCAAGTAGTTTTCTTCCACTGCATCGTCTCCCGTTTAAGTGGGGGCCACAGTTGCCTTTTCAGTCAAGAGTTTCATTTTTTCGCACTTTTTAAAATGTCTTCGCGCGTGTACAACGTGTACTCTACCGTTTAAAACTCTAAATGGCGATGTTTCTGTGTTTATTGCATCAGGTTAGCAAATGTAGTGTTAAAATGATTGAGCGTACAGATGCTTACTCGTGTTGCAAAGTGGACCTTTTTAATTGTACTATCTGAAAATCTAAATTGCGATGCTGTTCTGTTTTAGTTCACTGGCGCATTTCGGCCACTCAGATTACATAACATTTACAAGAAATTTGCAACAATTAAAAAAGGAGTCACACTTAAAAAATGTGTCGCACTTACAAAAATGTGTCACACTTTCAAAAATGTGTCACACTTACAAAAATATGTCACAATTACAAAAATGTGTCACACTTTCAAAAATGTGTCACACTTACAACAATGTGTCACACTTACAAAAATGTGTCACACTTCTAAAAATGTATTACATTTGCGTTTTCAGTCAACCAGTGTATAGTTTTGTCCTCTCTAAAATATCCTTGAAAGTGTCCCACCCGTAGAAAATATTTGTACGTGATAAGTGTTCATATAAGATGGTTGTCGATATCATGTAGTGTTGTGACATTGCATCAGTAGTATATAGGGTACCCATTAAAGATGGCCGCCAATAAAAGTTCGAGAAATCATGACGGAATCACCACTAAACCATGACGTGACGGTGGTGAAGGTGGTTCTAGTGGTGGAACACAGCACCATCCTAACCCAAGAACCCTAAGGAAATGTTAAGATCTTCACAGCTAAGGGTAACCGGGAACCTTAACCTTAGCTGCCCTAACGCTAAGCAGCCCTAATATCCCTAATGGCGAATTGCTAACCTGTAGTCCAAAAATCCCTACATGAAATCGATTAACCCTATATAAGCCCAGGAAGCCCTATTTTAGCCCAACTAAGCCAAAATACCCCTAAACGGGGCCGTTCGTACGCGCGCTTCACTAACTGTGAAAGTTTCATTTTTTCGCACTATTTAAAATGTCCTCGCGCGTGTTCAACGGAAGAAAAATGTTTCTACATCAAAAGTGCGTGGATGTGAGATTGTTGTGGATATCATGTAGCTTTCTTCAATAGCATCGTCTCGCGTTTAGCTGTGTCCCACAGTCGCATTTCATGTCAACAGGTGCATACCTTTGCCCTCTCTGAAATGTCCTCGCGGTTGTACCACGCGTAAAAGATATCTCTACGCTAAAAGTGCGTGGATGTGAGATTGTTGTGGATATCATGTAGCTTTCTTCAATAGCATCGTCTCGCGTTTAGCTGTGTCCCACAGTCGCATTTCATGTCAACAGGTGCATACTTTTGCCCTCTCTGAAATGTCCTCGCGGTTGTACCACGCGTAAAAGATATCTCTACGCTAAAAGTGCGTGGATGTGAGATTGTTGTGGATATCATGTAGCTTTCTTCAATAGCATCGTCTCGCGTTTAGCTGTGTCCCACAGTCGCATTTCATGTCAACAGGTGCATACTTTTGCCCTCTCTGAAATGTCCTCGCGGTTGTACCACGCGTAAAAGATATCTCTACGCTAAAAGTGCGTGGATGTGAGATTGTTGTGGATATCATGTAGCTTTCTTCAATAGCATCGTCTCGCGTTTAGCTGTGTCCCACAGTCGCATTTCATGTCAACAGGTGCATACTTTTGCCCTCTCTGAAATGTCCTCGCGGTTGTACCACGCGTAAAAAATATCTCTACGCTAAAAGTGCGTGGATGTGTAATTGTTGTCGATATCAAGTAGTTTTCTTCCACTGCATCGTCTCCCGTTTAAGTAGGGGCCACAGTTGCCTTTTCAGTCAAGAGTTTCATTTTTTCGCACTTTTTAAAATGTCTTCGCGCGTGTACAACGTGTACTCTACCGTTTAAAACTCTAAATGGCGATGTTTCTGTGTTTATTGCACCAGGTTAGTAAATGTAGTGTTAAAATGATTAAGCGTACAGATGCTTACTCGTGTTGCAAAGTGGACCTTTTTAATTGTACTATCTGAAAATCTAAATTGCGATTCTGTTCTGTTTTAGTTCACTGGCGCATTTCGGCCACTCAGATTACATAACATTTACAAGAAATTTGCAACAATTAAAAAAGGAGTCACACTTAAAAAATGTGTCGCACTTACAAAAATGTGTCACACTTTCAAAAATGTGTCACACTTACAAAAATATGTCACAATTACAAAAATGTGTCACACTTTCAAAAATGTGTCACACTTACAACAATGTGTCACACTTACAAAAATGTGTCACACTTCTAAAAATGTATTACATTTGCGTTTTCAGTCAACCAGTGTATAGTTTTGTCCTCTCTAAAATATCCTTGAAAGTGTCCCACCCGTAGAAAATATTTGTACGTGATAAGTGTTCATATAAGATGGTTGTCGATATCATGTAGTGTTGTTACATTGCATCAGTAGTATATAGGGTACCCATTAAAGATGGCCGCCAATAAAAGTTCGAGAAATCATGACGGAATCACCACTAAACCATGACGTGACGGTGGTGAATGTGGTTCTAGTGGTGGAACACAGCACCATCCTAACCCAAGAACCCTAAGGAAATGTTAAGATCTTCACAGCTAAGGGTAACCGGGAACCTTAACCTTAGCTGCCCTAACGCTAAGCAGCCCTAATATCCCTAATGGCGAATTGCTAACCTGTAGTCCAAAAATCCCTACATGAAATCGATTAACCCTATATAAGCCCAGGAAGCCCTATTTTAGCCCAACTAAGCCAAAATACCCCTAAACGGGGCCGTTCGTACGCGCGCTTCACTAACTGTGAAAGTTTCATTTTTTCGCACTATTTAAAATGTCCTCGCGCGTGTTCAACGGAAGAAAAATGTTTCTACATCAAAAGTGCGTGGATGTGAGATTGTTGTGGATATCATGTAGCTTTCTTCAATAGCATCGTCTCGCGTTTAGCTGTGTCCCACAGTCGCATTTCATGTCAACAGGTGCATACTTTTGCCCTCTCTGAAATGTCCTCGCGGTTGTACCACGCGTAAAAGATATCTCTACGCTAAAAGTGCGTGGATGTGAGATTGTTGTGGATATCATGTAGCTTTCTTCAATAGCATCGTCTCGCGTTTAGCTGTGTCCCACAGTCGCATTTCATGTCAACAGGTGCATACTTTTGCCCTCTCTGAAATGTCCTCGCGGTTGTACCACGCGTAAAAGATATCTCTACGCTAAAAGTGCGTGGATGTGAGATTGTTGTGGATATCATGTAGCTTTCTTCAATAGCATCGTCTCGCGTTTAGCTGTGTCCCACAGTCGCATTTCATGTCAACAGGTGCATACTTTTGCCCTCTCTGAAATGTCCTCGCGGTTGTACCACGCGTAAAAAATATCTCTACGCTAAAAGTGCGTGGATGTGTAATTGTTGTCGATATCAAGTAGTTTTCTTCCACTGCATCGTCTCCCGTTTAAGTGGGGGCCACAGTTGCCTTTTCAGTCAAGAGTTTCATTTTTTCGCACTTTTTAAAATGTCTTCGCGCGTGTACAACGTGTACTCTACCGTTTAAAACTCTAAATGGCGATGTTTCTGTGTTTATTGCATCAGGTTAGCAAATGTAGTGTTAAAATGATTGAGCGTACAGATGCTTACTCGTGTTGCAAAGTGGACCTTTTTAATTGTACTATCTGAAAATCTAAATTGCGATGCTGTTCTGTTTTAGTTCACTGGCGCATTTCGGCCACTCAGATTACATAACATTTACAAGAAATTTGCAACAATTAAAAAAGGAGTCACACTTAAAAAATGTGTCGCACTTACAAAAATGTGTCACACTTTCAAAAATGTGTCACACTTACAAAAATATGTCACAATTACAAAAATGTGTCACACTTTCAAAAATGTGTCACACTTACAACAATGTGTCACACTTACAAAAATGTGTCACACTTCTAAAAATGTATTACATTTGCGTTTTCAGTCAACCAGTGTATAGTTTTGTCCTCTCTAAAATATCCTTGAAAGTGTCCCACCCGTAGAAAATATTTGTACGTGATAAGTGTTCATATAAGATGGTTGTCGATATCATGTAGTGTTGTGACATTGCATCAGTAGTATATAGGGTACCCATTAAAGATGGCCGCCAATAAAAGTTCGAGAAATCATGACGGAATCACCACTAAACCATGACGTGACGGTGGTGAAGGTGGTTCTAGTGGTGGAACACAGCCCCATCCTAACCCAAGAACCCTAAGGAAATGTTAAGATCTTCACAGCTAAGGGTAACCGGGAACCTTAACCTTAGCTGCCCTAACGCTAAGCAGCCCTAATAGCCCTAATGGCGAATTGCTAACCTGAAGTCCAAAAATCCCTACATGAAATCGATTAACCCTATATAAGCCCAGGAAGCCCTATTTTAGCCCAACTAAGCCAAAATACCCCTAAACGGGGCCGTTCGTACGCGCGCTTCACTAACTGTGAAAGTTTCATTTTTTCGCACTATTTAAAATGTCCTCGCGCGTGTTCAACGGAAGAAAAATGTTTCTACATCAAAAGTGCGTGGATGTGAGATTGTTGTGGATATCATGTAGCTTTCTTCAATAGCATCGTCTCGCGTTTAGCTGTGTCCCACAGTCGCATTTCATGTCAACAGGTGCATACCTTTGCCCTCTCTGAAATGTCCTCGCGGTTGTACCACGCGTAAAAGATATCTCTACGCTAAAAGTGCGTGGATGTGAGATTGTTGTGGATATCATGTAGCTTTCTTCAATAGCATCGTCTCGCGTTTAGCTGTGTCCCACAGTCGCATTTCATGTCAACAGGTGCATACTTTTGCCCTCTCTGAAATGTCCTCGCGGTTGTACCACGCGTAAAAAATATCTCTACGCTAAAAGTGCGTGGATGTGTAATTGTTGTCGATATCATGTAGTTTTCTTCCACTGCATCGTCTCCCGTTTAAGTGGGGGCCACAGTTGCCTTTTCAGTCAAGAGTTTCATTTTTTCGCACTTTTTAAAATGTCTTCGCGCGTGTACAACGTGTACTCTACCGTTTAAAACTCTAAATGGCGATGTTTCTGTGTTTATTGCATCAGGTTAGCAAATGTAGTGTTAAAATGATTGAGCGTACAGATGCTTACTCGTGTTGCAAAGTGGACCTTTTTAATTGTACTATCTGAAAATCTAAATTGCGATGCTGTTCTGTTTTAGTTCACTGGCGCATTTCGGCCACTCAGATTACATAACATTTACAAGAAATTTGCAACAATTAAAAAAGGAGTCACACTTAAAAAATGTGTCGCACTTACAAAAATGTGTCACACTTACAAAAATGTGTCACACTTACAAAAATATGTCACAATTACAAAAATGTGTCACACTTTCAAAAATGTGTCACACTTACAACAATGTGTCACACTTACAAAAATGTGTCACACTTCTAAAAATGTATTACATTTGCGTTTTCAGTCAACCAGTGTATAGTTTTGTCCTCTCTAAAATATCCTTGAAAGTGTCCCACCGTAGAAAATATTTGTACGTGATAAGTGTTCATATAAGATGGTTGTCGATATCATGTAGTGTTGTGACATTGCATCAGTAGTATATAGGGTACCCATTAAAGATGGCCGCCAATAAAAGTTCGAGAAATCATGACGGAATCACCACTAAACCATGACGTGACGGTGGTGAAGGTGGTTCTAGTGGTGGAACACAGCCCCATCCTAACCCAAGAACCCTAAGGAAATGTTAAGATCTTAACAGCTAAGGGTAACCGGGAACCTTAACCTTAGCTGCCCTAACGCTAAGCAGCCCTAATAGCCCTAATTGCGAATTGCTAACCTGAAGTCCAAAAATCCCTACATGAAATCGATTAACCCTATATAAGCCCAGGAAGCCCTATTTTAGCCCAACTAAGCCAAAATACCCCTAAACGGGGCCGTTCGTACGCGCGCTTCACTAACTGTGAAAGTTTCATTTTTTCGCACTATTTAAAATGTCCTCGCGCGTGTTCAACGGAAGAAAAATGTTTCTACATCAAAAGTGCGTGGATGTGAGATTGTTGTGGATATCATGTAGCTTTCTTCAATAGCATCGTCTCGCGTTTAGCTGTGTCCCACAGTCGCATTTCATGTCAACAGGTGCATACCTTTGCCCTCTCTGAAATGTCCTCGCGGTTGTACCACGCGTAAAAGATATCTCTACGCTAAAAGTGCGTGGATGTGAGATTGTTGTGGATATCATGTAGCTTTCTTCAATAGCATCGTCTCGCGTTTAGCTGTGTCCCACAGTCGCATTTCATGTCAACAGGTGCATACTTTTGCCCTCTCTGAAATGTCCTCGCGGTTGTACCACGCGTAAAAAATATCTCTACGCTAAAAGTGCGTGGATGTGTAATTGTTGTCGATATCATGTAGTTTTCTTCCACTGCATCGTCTCCCGTTTAAGTGGTATTTTGTAATCTTTGAAAAATTTACTCGTGCTCATTTATTCCCAAATTGAACTCGCAATCATTTCCTTACCTATAAAAAGCGCACTCCACTCAGTTCAATTACCGCAATTTATTGACTACATCATTCAGGTTATAAGAAATGAAACGGCATGCAAACGAGGCAGACTTTTTCCGCCCGAGTAACGCTATATAAGACTGGTGTGAAATTTGTAACCAGTCTCTTTGTTCTCATTACGTTGAACGAAGGTAAGTTACTTATGTTTTTCTCGTCTTTATCTTAGTAAAATTTAAAGTAAAGAAAGTGCACTCAGTTCAGAAGCACTTATCAGCAAACCGAGGCGATTCGCCGATAATTTAATTTAAACCACTCGAGTACACTTATGTCTATTTTAATATACAGAAAAAAGGGAAAAGCCATTCTGTGACTTTGTTACTGTTTCCTTGACGAAAAAGGGGATAGGTATCCTAAAGGTGTTGTTACCGAGATCCACGCTAATCCCAGTGGTTGAACTGAAAAAAAAGCGCACTGGGTTCAGCAACACGAAAAACTTCAATCAATACAAACGCAGTTGAATTCAACCAAACCTATTTATTTGCGATCATCAATAATCTAACAATCTAATCAGTCTTCACTAGTTATGTTTTGCCTTATAAACGTCACATGTTTGACTTGCAAACTTCCCCGTAAAACTCTTGAAAAAAGAAACAAATGTATTTTCTGGGACTTGAGCTATATAGACAACTCTTTTCTTTATCTGATCTGTTTTGATTGTATCACCAACAACGCTTCCCTACTCTTGTTGGGAGATTATTGAACTGATAGCGAAAATTTTAAATCACTGCACTTAACAAACACTCTGTAATATTGGCCAATCTAAGTGCAACAGGAACGGAATAAAACTACATACAAGGCGGACTTCGACGACGCTGCCCTACTCTTGCTGGGTGATCGTTGAACTGATAACGAAAATTTTAAATTACTGCACTTAACAAACACTCTGTAATATTGGCCATTCCAAACGCAACAGGAACGGAATAAAACTACATACATGGCGGACCTCGACAACGCTGCCCTACTCTTACTGGGAGATTATTGAACCGATAACGAAAATTTTAAATTACTGCACTTAACAAATAATCTGTAATATTGGCCAATCTAAACGCAACGTGAACGGAATAAAACTACATACATGGCGAACTTCGACAACGCTGCCCTACTCTTACTGGGTGATTGTTGAAATTACTGCACTTAACAAACACTCTGTAATATTGGCCAATCTAAACGCAACGGGAACGGAATAAAACTACATACATGGCGGACTTCGACAACGCTGCCCTACTCTTACTGGGAGATTATTGAAATACTGACGAAAATTTTAAATAACTGCACTTAACAGTTGGCCAATCTAAACCCAACAGGAAATAGTAACCTCTTACTAACCGAGCGCCAGTGCCGCACTGAGGAATATTGGCCCGAGGTCGTGGCAGTACGGACCGAGGGCCAATATTCTTCAGTGCGGCTCGAGCTAGCTAGATCAGTAAGTAGTTTATTATATGGCACTTACGCCATGCTTGTTTTGAATTTGCTCGCTTTCCAAAACCCAAAACACGCAGCTTATGACCGTTTCCATGGAAACGGTCCGCACGGTGAAATCCCGACCAAGAAAGAACCAGTCAGAACGCTTAGATTTCCCTCAAGACTACAGTGCCATATAATAAAGAAAAAACTATATATACAAGGCCTGACTGGAATAACGCTTACTCTTACTCGAAGATTGCTACTAATTTCGTAGTCTTATTCTTTGACCAACACAATCAAAACAATACAGCGACTCCTAAATTCGCCCCGAAACGATTCCCTAATAAATCGCGCACTAGGCAAAATACGTCATCAGGCACGTTTCTGGATAAAAATAAAGATCTTGTTGTCTCGTCTACCCTATTAACACGATGAGTTTTAAGAAAGCAAGCACCATCTAAAAGAGTTTATGTTGGTCAAAGGTTCACTAGCTATCTTATTTGCTGTGCAAATTGGCCTTACTACGACAACGAGCCTTACAGCTTGGGAAAAAGATACTGTTTTGGAAATACTTTCCCCGACTCAAGGGCACTGAAGGGTTTCTCCCATTATCCAAATCGTTTTTCAGCGTATGACTTAAAATATATTGTAGCTCGAAGGTCAAATGCAACATAATGGTCCCTTTTCTGTTGGCTAATACAACTGTTCTTGATGAATTTATAGCCTTAAAAGACAGCTGATGATATTTGACGTGGACGCATGTATACCGGAAAATCTTAGACTTCCAATAACTGCAGAGAGCTTTTCCTTATACTTGTCGTCTTCATGTTTTATGCTGAACAGAAAAACGTCGCAATATTTTAACCTTTCTAAGATCTACAAACATTTTTAAACTCTGAAAGGCTGACAATTTTGTTGCACTTTGACCTTGCGGAAAGATTTAGAGGCCGCCTACTATTAGATATAAACGCTACCAAAAGCTGGAACTAAGTGAGGCGTCTCAGTGTCGCGAGGCGTTTCAGTGTCGATGTTCGAGCTAGATACTTTTTGTCATAGAGCACAGCTGTTTCTTTGGTGTTCGAAGCTCGTAAGTTCCGTCCAGGCGATGGAAAACGACATCTACGGGGTAGATCACAGAACTGGTCTTTTCCTCCCACACGCCTGTCCCTGGTTGGAATTCGTAGTAGGTTGGGCGGGTCTCGAGCTCTTTAAACCAAGCCAGTCGAACGGACTTCCCGTCCGCTGTGTATTTAAGAACCTTGGCTAAGAACACGGAGGGTTTTTTCTGACTTGAGTCCGCAGGTACAAGGGCGCACATTTCCCCCGGGGAGGGTAAATCCTCTGTCTCCTGATCGCTGCCATCTGTTGCAGGGGAACATGGAGGTTCGTCCAAGATAAAATTGACAGCGGACCTATTCAGGTAACTTAATGCTTGTGATCTGCGCTCAGGCTCCGTGCGTCGATCGTAGATGTGTATCTGCGTTCTCAAACTGTGCTTGCAAACACGCGCCAGGGATTCGGCTAGCCTTACATCGGAACTCTCTGGAGAAGAACGGAAGTGTTCTACGAGAGCGTGCCTCATCTCGTTTATGGCGCAAGGAAAACCCAAGTGTTCTTGGAAAATGAGCGACAAGTAGCGCGAGAAAGAACCAGACGTCTTGAATTGAGTGCCGCGCTTGTTAACAAGGAAGAAATCATGTTTGTCTTCAGATAGGAGACGCGGTCTGGAGACGTCCTTGTACTCTTTGAGGTGAAAGGTGACAAATTGATACTCGGAAGTGTCAAATCTAATAACGTTTGGCCCGTATTTTGATGCGGTTTTATAACCGCCCTCTATTAGCCAGACAGGTCCCTCGCTCGAAAAGATTATTGCATTGTCTCCCTCTGGAAAGCTCCTGGTCATGTTCTGAATTTCTTGTTCCTCTAGTTCGTTTGGTGACAGGCGTAGGGTCCTGAGTTCTTTGCCTCGGCCAGGATTTACAGCGAAAAGAAGGAGCATCGTGAAATCCATATGTAACCTTGCTCTGACCACTCCAGAGGTCTCTTCGCACCTACAGTGGAGACTTCGAACGACTTCCTGAAATTGCGGCCATAGCAGTTTAACAGATGGCGCGCTCTTCGTAAAACGGTGTGCCTTTTCCAGTTGATTCCGCAGTGAGCGAAGGTGAGAGATGCTTTCCACTTGTTCGTAGTTTCCTCGACTCTGGTCTACATGAATAAACTTCGCTGTTATTATCAAACTGTGAAGATACCGAGAAGCCGTAGTGTTCTGAACACGTCTTTCTTCCTTGAGGTAATTCACGAATCCCTCTACTAAGGTTAAGTCATCAACGAGAGACAAGGCGGGTTTTCGCTTTAAGTTGGTCTCGCAGTGAGCCAGGAATGTTACTAGCCTCTCCACGTGTTTCTGCCAAGTGCTTTCTGTCATTCTCGGTGAGCGCCTTCTGTGATTGAACTCGGCAAGATAGAACGCTTTCATCTCAGGAATCAAAGTTATGACATCTTGGAATGCAGAAATATTGAGCCCTCGTTTCTTTATCAACAGAGTGACATCATCTTGCTGAGGGGCGTCCTCGCCATTCGATTCGTCAGAACTGTCCAAGCTGGAAGAGTCTTCCTCCGTTGATTGGAAGTCAGCGTTGTTGCACTCATCTGCGCTCGAGCTGTCCCCCCTGAGCGTGGCTCCGTGAATCGAGGAGCTCTTGGCGGTGGTCTCACCAATTTTCAAGATATGGTCAATGGAGAAATTGGAAGGTTTTGCTACTGGACTACATTGATCAATGCCACTTTCGTAGGATAGAGCTGATGATTTGGAACTAGTTTCTCGACTGAGACGCCTCTCGACTTTGGAAAAAGCACTATCGCCGAAGCCGATGCACTTTCTACTTAACTGCCTTTCATTTTGTACGCGCGATTCGTGATAAGCTTGCAGAATGTTCACGTCTTGTTTAGATATAAGTGAAATTACCCTAAAATTAGCTAATTGAGGCCTTGCTCTTCTAACATTGTCCTGAATGTCACCACAACAGTGGACAAGACTCAATCCTAAGTTTCGCATGCGGGACTTAATCGTTTTTCTTGGAACGCCAGAAAACAGTTTCTCGCATACTTCGATGAAAGCGTGATATGTCTGTCCTTGGTCGTCGAAAACTGGGAAAAGGGAGTCGTCATCTTCTTTATCACCACCCGCAGTAAGAGAGGAACTTCTGTCTATCTAATAATAACCAGAAAAAAAGAGGAAATTAGCAATAGCACTTGTAGCAATAGCTGCCCTAATGCTTACGCTAAAGAGTGAAGAACATCCTGTTTCTTTTTACATCACCTTGTCAAGCAGGTGAAAAATAATCTACAACTAGTAACACAGATGTAGATAGATTTATATATTGAACACTGAAGCCTTTCAAATAAGACTCACTGGCGAAAGCTCAGCTCTGTCTTTGTCTTTTTGACGTCGTCTAATTCCGAAACAAGAGATGATCTTCCATTCGCGATCTTTTATTTCCCGAAACATATGTAATCGTACATATTTTCGAAACAGTGTCAACACACTACTCACCGAGTCTTCCAACAAAGTGGTCGCTGTCCGTCTTGAGGTTTGAACATTTTCCTGCGAAATCCGCGCTTTACTCTGACAGAAAGAGAAAGAATGGAAATGAAAATCGCCATTTACCACCAAAACAAGAATTATCAGGTGCTGGTTAAATATCTGCACTCAATCAGATCTTTTACAAAATTTTAAAAATAATGGCTTGCCGCCAAACGGTGAGATTTTTACATTCAAGAACCCACATAAATTCCATAGCAGACCCATACTGAATAAAGACTTATTTTTGCAAACAATTTCTTGGGTTAAATAAATAATGTACAAAATGTTGAAACCAGAAAAGAACTTGTTAGACTGCCTAGTATATAATCGGCCATTGAGACTTCCATAACAAAATTTCTGGATTCATCTTCAAAGTTGCCACAAACAACATTGCTTAACAATGTCTACAAATCTCGAAAGAGATGGCTGATAAAAACCAGACAGGTCTCATGGAAAAAATTGTTCAACTTTGCATCAAGTATACGTGAAAAAAAATGACAAACGCTTTGCTTTCTCTACTTTCCACATTAAACAAAACAGTAGGAAAGTGTAAGCAGCCCATCAGTTAAAATCAATCGACATAAACTGAAAATTAAACTTTCACCCTTCTTTTAGAAAAGATACAAAAAAACTGAGATCTGGTTCCCTCGATGTGATAGACAATCGCAATTAATAAATTTCGATTAGGATGTCATAAATTGCGTATTGAAACAGGTAGACACAATACCAAAGAGGTTGAAAATAAACACACTTTTTTATGCAAGGTATATGGTCTTTTTAACGAGTTAGACATTAACACAGAAGAAAAAAAAAGAAATAATTAATATTAAAGGCATTGAAATACGCGCTAAAAGAACGCGTCTTTAAAATCTGTTCTTTCTCGTTATTGATCTTGTATTTTCAGAAAATCATATTTGAATCTTAATCCATTGAATGTGATCAGTTTAGTTTGCGAAAATATCTCGCTCAGGGACTTGTTTTGGAACACATGGTGCAATTATCACACAGGAGGTAATTAACTTTTAATTTAGTCGCTTAAGCTGCCATTACTAATCGACTTACACCTTGCAATAAGTGCAAAAATTATTTACTAAACATCTACTCTATCACGGTAACTTTTAGAACACTATTTCAAACAACCACCTTCAGTCCATTTCTCCAAGTGACCTCGCGATTACTCAAGCATTCTCGAGAAAGTTAATTTCAAGCCTTGTAACAATGCTTAAAGCGTGAGTTATTGTGGTTTGAACTGACATGAAACGTCTGTGTTAATTGAATTATGGACAACTTCAAGTTGATCAATTTTCTCTTGCGGGGTCAGCTTGAGAGCCTAAGTCTAGGGTAGATAAGTTCTTCTTAACTGTATTCAAAATATTACCATGCTAAGGGTGTTTCTCGTAACTTAATTTTTGCCATTATTGCTCGAATATTCTGCGACAATCATCTTACGTATCTAGGTGCTGAAACGTTGAAACGCCTAAGTATTTAGATCGACTGACTGGAAAGGGATTTGTCTGTATTTCCGGAAATTAATAACCTGTAATCAATTCCTCGGCCAAGTAAGCATGCTCTCATTTTTCTGCGAAATTTCAAATCTTTTAACGACTGTTTTAAATGAAACATCATTAATATTTAAGGCTATTGAAACACGCGCTAAAAGAAACGTCTTGCAAATCTGTTCTTTCTTTCTGTTGATATTCTACTGTCAGAAAATCCTATTTGAATCTTATTTCATCGACTGTGGTGGTTTTGGTTAGCGAAAATCTCTCGCTCAGTGACTTGTTATCTGCAATAATCACACAGGAAGTAATTAACTTTCAATTAGTTACTTGAGCCGTCATTCTAATCGACTTGCACCTTGAAAGGTTAAGTATGTAAGTGCTCAAGCGTTCAAACGCCTAAGCATTTAAATCGACTGACTTCAAAGAGATTTGCCTCTGTTTTCGGAAAATAATTTACTGCTACTGATTCCTCGGCTGTGTGAAGTAAACGGACTAGCTGCCTGTAATCAGCGATGCTCGCATTTTTCTGCTGAACGTAATTTTTAAACTGACTTTTTTGCACTGTTTTAGAAGAAGGATCAGGGTTTGGTAGGGTTTGGTAGGGTTTGGTAGGGTTTGGTAGGATTTGGTAGGGTTTGGTAGGGTTTGGTAGGGTTTGGTAGGGTTTGGTAGGGTTTGGTAGGGTTTGGTAGGGTTTGGTAGGGTTTGGTAGGGTTTGGTAGGGTTTGGTAGGGTTTGGTAGGGTTTGGTAGGGTTTGGTAGGGTTTGGTAGGGTTTGGTAGTGCTTTGAATGTGTACCAAGGTTACCATTTTAAAGCAAATTATTTCAGTGAGCCCTGTTTCTTGCACGAGAGGTTCTTTGGGAATATGTGAAGCCGTTTCAGTCAAAAAGCTCAGCTTCAAGCTAAGCTTTACAAATATTCTGTCTTATGGAAACCGGACCAAAGTGGTCGCTTAGTAAAATGTACCTACATCCCTTTAAAAGGACTCTTTTAAACAAGAATCAAGCAATGGTTTTCATTCAACTTACCGGATCTTCAAGCCGCGTTTTCGTTGAACTACTAGAGGTTTGTTTGCGTCCGATCCGCGCTTTTCTCTGAAGAAAAAAGAAACAATTAACATTTAAGGATACTGAAACATGCGCTAAATTAACGCGTCTAGTGCAAACCCGTCCTTTCTCTTTGTTGATCGTGCACTTTCAGAACATCTATGCACGAATGTGTAACAGGGTTACCAGTCTAGAGCAAATTATTTAAGTGATCCCTGTCTCCTGCTCAGTTTTAAGCTAAGTTTCTCGAATTTTCTGTCTCATGGAAACCGGACCAAAGTGCTCGGTTAGTAAATGTACCCACATTTCTTATTAAGGGACACTTGAAATTATATCCTCCATCAGGGTTTTTGGCGTTTTTCAAATAGTGCCTTTAAATTCTCATGTTAAGAATAGGAAGTGCTTAGCCTCCGGATTGCCGTGCTTTAACTGATGAATTCGACGGCAGCTGCCCCCAGCTTTCGTCGCCTTATTTCGTAGTACGAACACAAAACTCACCGAATCTTCCAGCAATGGGTTCGCTGTCCAGCTTGAGTTTTGTGGCACTTCGTGTCTAATTCGCACTTTACTCTAAAATGAAAAGAAACAGTGTGAAAAAGATCACTATTCATCACCAAAAGCAAACTTTTCTGACACTAGCTTGTGAAAAAGGCCTCACTCAATCAAAAGTCTGCCAAAGTTTCAAAAAGTTATAGCCTAATTAACAGTGAAATTCGTACTCCAAGGGCCTGTTCACATGGAAGTGGGGGACCCCGGCAAGGTGAGGTACCTCACCTTCCCGTGGTAAAGAAATACTTGTCTTCACATGCAACCCCGGGCACGCACATAAACAAAGAACTTATCGCAAGAGTGCGCCCTTGCTCCGATCAATAAATGACGTTAGCATTTTTCTGCCAAACGTAAATATCTGACTTTCTTTAATACTTTTTACCGAGAATCAAGCAGTGGTTTTCACTCAACTCACCGGACCTTCCAGCTCTGATGTCTCTGTACCACTAACTGTTCTTTGTCGTCGGATCCGTGCTTTTTTCTGGGAAAAAAGAAATAGAAATAAATAAATTATACCGTGAATCGTCAGTGAAGTAGAAATCTCACACAACACATTTCCACGTCAAACTGAAACGACGCTTTGAACATCTGATCTTTATCTCGCTCAAATAGGATGGAAGACGAACTAGTCTCACTTAAGACCCGGGGTAAAGAAATACTTGTCTTGTCATGCAACCCCGGGCACGCACATAAACGAAGAACTGACTTATCGCAAGAGTGCGCCGCTCCTTACAGTAGTCACCCACCTCTTTGGAACCTCTAATTTTATTTGCTCCCGGACTCATTCACCTCTATTGTTTTCAGGACTAGGGCCATTGTTTCTGTTGTTGCCCCTTACTCCGTTCAATAAATGATGTTTGCATTTTTCTGCTAAACGTAAATTTAAAATCTGACTTTCTTTAATATTTTTTATCGAGAATCAAGCAGTGGTTTTCACTCAACTCACCGGACCTTCCAGTTCTGATGTCTCTGTACCACTAACTGTTCTTTGTCGTCGGGTCCGTGCTTTTTTCTGAGAAAAAAGAAATACAAATAAATAAATGATACTGTGAATCACGCGCTTCAGTGAAGTACAATTGTCACATTTTAGGGTATATCCCTCGCATAACATATTTCCACGTCAAACTGAACTGACGTTTTGAACATCTGTTCTTTATCTCGGTCAAATAGGATGGAAGACGAACTAGTCTCACTTAAAGCAATGTCGAAAGAAATCAACATTACATAGATAGATACCTTTTCAAAATTAAAATTGACTTACCGCACCTTGACACTTCTCTTGTCTGCCAGAGCATCATTGTAACCAACTCCAACTGAACTGATGGCTGGCGTTTGGAACACACCCTGTTTGTGTTTGAGACAAACATAAAAAGAAGAAAGCGAAAGTGGTTTGACAGGAGCCAAATGTATCATTATCACGCACACTAGTTTTGCTTTAGGATGTCTCTAGGAATCTAAAGCGTTGCAAGGGAATTACAATGCGTCCGCCACAGATCGCCTTGTGGCGTTGATTTCTCATCCTTGGCCTCGTATAATTTTAGAGTCACTTTGCGTTTGTTTACATTAACGCTCAGTGAATATTTCGACTATAATCCCTCGCGTCGGCATGCGTGTGTTATCTACGGGGAAAACCTTAAAGTGAGAAAAGTCTAAATCAGTTATCACTGAGTGTTTGTACTGAACGAAGTCATGGCACCGTGACAATTTCATGGATTGCCTTGAAATTGAGCGCAAACTCCCACAACAAATGAAAGCATTTAAGTGGTGTAAGGGATGCCTTTTTTCCAGATCAAACCGGGAAGTCAAATCCAAACAAAACACCCAGCGAAAAAACATGTATTGTAAAAACATTCTTACCGGAGGCGAGTCGAGGCTCATGTCGTCAGAAGAATCAGAATATTCCCTGCTAGGGCTGTTAACGCTGGCTGTAGTCAACGCCTGCAATGAAATAACGAAAACAACCATCAGTCCTGATCGCGCAATCGGAAGCATGAGGCCTTTTAAAGAAAACAGCAAATGTATATTAATGACATGTGGGGTTTCCTCATTTTGTAGCTGACTGGGTTGGTCGAAGAATTAAATTGTGGAATCAAACCAAAACGGGCCTCAACGTCCCATCTGCCACACCCTAACCAGTCTTTTGTGGGTCGTTCAGTGACATAAATGTCGCATAAATACGCAGCGCTTAGTAGAAACCTCCTAGATCACCTCGACTAATAAGGTTTCCTGACGAACTGACTGCAATTCCGTTGATAACCACAAAATACCTACAGACGACTTCGCAAAATCAGCCGACACCGCATTCATGGTAAACAAACTTTAAAATGTGAAAATCCGGCCTGCGAAATCGGTCAGTTATTTGAAACCACAAGGCAAGTCTTCAGTTTTTCTTTCTTGTACACTTCACTCGTTGTAAAAATCTACTGACCGTCCTGATTAAACGCTTAATCCATTGAATGTTTCTCTGTTCAACAAGCTCTCACCTGGAATACGTGGTCGCGCTCCCTCGACATAATTCCGGGATAAGAGAGTGGCGAAAGACGGCTCAGTAACAAGCTAAGAAAAACTGCATAATTCTTCTTCTTTTTTAAGACAAAACGTAAAGAGGCTTGCAAAAAAATGAAACATGAAAGATGAAACATGCTACGGTGGAACTTCGAGATAACGAAGGGCCATGATCCAAGAAACTTCGTTGCCGCAAGCTAACAGCTACCCAATGAGAATTTAACCCGACTAAACCCGACTAAATAAGGGTGTTCTGTTTGAGCGTGATTGACAGCTTTTAAGAGGATGCACCAACAAAAAGAACATCTGCTTTCAATAACAACGTTAAAATGCCACCGAGTAAAATCTCTAAAAGACGGAGTACCACATGCATCACTATCTTTGGTGATGCTTGTTTCGTTAAAAAGTAATAAAAAAGGCAAGCACTAGAAAACTCTCCCAGTTAATTGCGTGTTAACTCCACACAAGATCGATTTCCGGGCAGCATTTACAAAGCGGCACTACTCACTTATCTCATCTTATCTTCAAATATGCGCCGAGCAACTAGGTAACTCTGTTGTCCTTTAATGACAGTTCAACATTATTGAAAATAGAAAAAGCATCGTGTTTTTCACTGTTGTCTTCTGGTTGGTTTTCAAGGTGTATCCATAGTTTAATAACATTTATGTGAGCTGAATATAAACTTTAAAGTCCACTACAGGCGAAATTTGAGGTGGCCGCTAAATAGGTGTTGGCCGCTTCACAGCAGTTCGTCAGGAATTCAGTAGCCAGAGGCTTCATCCAAACGTCAATTCATTTATATAAAAAACCACATGGAATCACCTGATGACAAGTAATAAACGTGTGTTTGATTTTTGTTTTGTTTTTTTTTCCTCAGCGGTCAATTGCTAATTCGAACAATTATCTGTATCTCATATTGCCTTTTGGGTGGCCTCTTAATCGGGGTAACGACGGATTAGGGAAAACACTCACAAGAAAAATCTATGAACTGAAGTACTCAGGGACTTCGTCTATTCAGAACGACAAAACTGAAGCTTCATTTAAGGTCCCAATTCTTCAATCAAATTTCCAGATTGACAATGAGGGACTTCTCTGTCCAGTATCTTAACCATAGTACCCTATGAAAGCAAATTCCATTTTCTGTTCCTATCAATTAGCGATATTGTTACCTAGTTATAATAAGATAACTGCAGACCACTTTTTACAAGCCGTGCTTCCCTACCTACTGAGACATGGAAACTAGGGCTGGAAGTTAATAACCTTCAAAAAAGTATCAAACAGCAATTCTACAATATATGATATTTGTGATCCCTATTTCGTAACTCAAATGAAACAATAAAATCCATTTCCTGGTATAAAAACAGAGATATTAAAAGAAAAAACCTTCACTTGTGTTTTCATTCACATAATTATATCATTATTTTTTACGTCTCACCTTGACTCTATTCCACAATGAACTAGCAGGAAGCACTGTCCTTTATTTTCTGTGGTATTGCCTGGACACTGACACAGAATGAATGAATGAATTAGTGAATAAATTGAATGATCGATCGACCAATAAACAAGTAAGCAAATTAATAAATACACTGCTGAAAGAAATTTGAAGGAAGTAAGGGTGAGCCTGGGACCAATAACTTATTAGACCAAGAAATATGGGCCCATCAAGTTACCGGGTCTTTCGAGAAACGGCCCCCGGAAGAGCAATCATTAGAAGTCTATTGCACACCTGTCTCGTGTCCAGAAAATTCATGGCCATTTAACTGGGCGAGCTTGCGACAATCCATTATGCAGAGGGACCTACCCCCCTGATGGCCAGTACCTGAAATGAAAAACAAGATAATTTTCATTTTTCTTTATCAAAGTTGACATTGCACTAACTTCGATTTCGAAAAAAAATCCCTGCAGTTTTTGATGACTTAGAACAGAGTTCATTTAATATGATTTTTCCAGATAAGATTTCAGTCAGAGGTGAGACCTCTAGAGATAGGTAAACCCCTCCCCCCCCCCTACCTGGGGGGTTTTGATCTGGGAGAAAAGCAGGACATCGGTCGTACCTTATGTGACAGGGCTGACGTTGTTCTGTACACCCCTGAAGATCCCGGTTGCTGGGTGATGAGTTTTCTTGCATAGTTTCCAACAAAAGTTGCATTATAAAATAGAATGTTTGTTACAGAAAATATCCATAGCCCTCCCATGGAAGGGTTTTCAAATTGAACACCCAGCTCTCCAGAATTTCCCTTTGGCTCTCATACTTTCATTAAAAAAAAAAAATTGGCTCTCGAATTTCCTGCCTTGTACCCCACCTGGAATGTCCATTAGTCTTCCGTGGGAAGTTTGGAAAAGAGAATAGATCAGAGGTCAAAAATAAACTACAACACATGTACACCTCAATTTTTCCTTTTAGTAATTGTTTTTTTTTTCTAACTACAGTAGCTGACTTCATTTCTTAACTTTTAGTTTTTACCTAACCAGGTGATTCGATTTTAAACTAGTTAGTTTTTGTGATTTTATTTCTAACTGGTTCATATTTTTCAAACTTGGTTAATATGTGTCCAAGGGGAAGTGTGAGTCTGGGACCAATAACTTATTAGACCAACAAAGAGCAATCATTACAAGTCTATTGCACACCTGTCTCGTGTCCAGAAAATTCATGGCCATTTAACTGGGCGAGCTTGCGACAATCCATTATGCAGAGGGACCTACCCCCCTGATGGCCAGTACCTGAAATGAAAAACAAGATAATTTTCATTTTTCTTTATCAAAGTTGACATTGCACTAACTTCGATTTCGAAAAAAAATCCCTGCAGTTTTTGATGACTTAGAACAGAGTTCATTTAATATGATTTTTCCAGATAAGATTTCAGTCAGAGGTGAGACCTCTAGAGATAGGTAAACCCCTCCCCCCCCCCCTACCTGGGGGGTTTTGATCTGGGAGAAAAGCAGGACATCGGTCGTACCTTATGTGACAGGGCTGACGTTGTTCTGTACACCCCTGAAGATCCCGGTTGCTGGGTGATGAGTTTTCTTGCATAGTTTCCAACAAAAGTTGCATTATAAAATAGAATGTTTGTTACAGAAAATATCCATAGCCCTCCCATGGAAGGGTTTTCAAATTGAACACCCAGCTCTCCAGAATTTCCCTTTGGCTCTCATACTTTCATTAAAAAAAAAAATTGGCTTTCGAATTCCCTGCCTTGTACCCCACCTGGAATGTCCATTAGTCTTCCGATTAGTTCCTTGAGTCAAGCCGCCATCTTGATCTCTTGATTGGAGCGAATCTGGGGAGAGTACAAAATACCCCATCACCCCTACCCAGGGGCATTTGGTACTCTCCCCAGTTTCGCTCGCATCAAGAGACCAATATGGCGGCCTTCTCACGGAAAAATAGGGTATTGTGAACAGTCTGTTGATTCTTTCTTTTCTTTCTTTTCCCACCTAAAGCTGTTCGTTTGATTCGGTCAATTGAGCGACACGATTTGCCTTGTTGTCGAATAGTAGTACATCTCAAGGCGTGTCATTCGCTCTAGTACATCTCCCAATCTGCCACTCTATAAAACGCGATATTTCGTGTACTTGAGCTGACTTAATTAATAATTTCAATTTGACACCTCCAAGTAAGGAAAAAAACGCAAATCACTGTCCTTGCTCGCAACAGTACTTTCATGCACATTTTCACCCCGCCAGGGGTTTTTACTGACGAAGAAGGGAAGTTGGCTTATTTGAACTGGAGAACTGGGGAACCGCAAAAGAATGACAAAATATTTTTAGGGATCAAGGAGACTGCTTTGCAACCTATTATGCATCAGTCATTTGAAACTCTCGTACCCCCTCCCCCCCCACACCCAATTTGGGCCTTGAGCGGGGCATTCACTTTTTATGCAAGTGAAAGTGAGTGAGGTGCCCAGTCCCTGGAGACAACAGTGAGTGGTGCTTTCCCCAGCTCCTACTGTTCCACACAGACATGATAAAACAGCTTATTATTGCCAAGCGTAACACATGGGTTAAAGGACACTTTTAGCAGCCATGAAGTAAAAACATTGATTTTTGAGCTGCCAGCAAATAAGTTGCAAAGGCTCCTCAAAGTACAATGAATGTCAAAATATCTTTATTGGGTCCGGAAACCGAGGGAGAAAAGTAAATTTGCGAAAAACAAGTTCGCCAAGTTGCTTATAGAGGTCGTCAAAAATTTGGCGTTTTGAAATGACTTGATGTTCAGAAGTTTCCGTGGGCTTTGCTTTAAAATGAAAAAATAAATAAATATATATATATATATATATATATATGAATGTACTCTCTGATTGCCTCAAAAACCGTTGTCTCGCCAGAACACAAAGGTAAACTGAAAGGCATGTTCTATATTTTCATCTGTATCATATAGAACATAGAAGCTAAACCTTCCACTAAGTCGAACAGTGTAGTCGTGTATGCAACAAGTAGTCATGTTTGAACTGAGGCAAAGAAAATAATAAAACTTTAGCTGTACAGAGCAAAACATAAGCACGAAAGAGCTTTCACGTCATATCGCTACCGGAATATTCGAGGAATTTCCTTGTAAGATTGAGAGAAAAACAATGCTGACGGAAAGTTGAACGCCCAGATCTCAAAAACGATGCCAAAATAATATCAACTTGACCACATGCACCACATGGAAATAGTAGTGAAATCATAGCGTGACATTACGCTGTACAAGGCAAAGGGTGTTTCTATGATTTGCATGTTCTTCTTTTTAGGATTGCCTGTTTGTTTAGGATCAGAAACTCGAGTACACTTATGTCTATTTTAATATACAGAAAAAAGGGAAAAGCCATTCTGTGACTTTGTTACTGTTTCCTTGACGAAAAAGGGGATAGGTATCCTAAAGGTGTTGTTACCGAGATCCACGCTAATCCCAGTGGTTGAACTGAAAAAAAAGCGCACTGGGTTCAGCAACACGAAAAACTTCAATCAATACAAACGCAGTTGAATTCAACCAAACCTATTTATTTGCGATCATCAATAATCTAACAATCTAATCAGTCTTCACTAGTTATGTTTTGCCTTATAAACGTCACATGTTTGACTTGCAAACTTCCCCGTAAAACTCTTGAAAAAAGAAACAAATGTATTTTCTGGGACTTGAGCTATATAGACAACTCTTTTCTTTATCTGATCTGTTTTGATTGTATCACCAACAACGCTTCCCTACTCTTGTTGGGAGATTATTGAACTGATAGCGAAAATTTTAAATCACTGCACTTAACAAACACTCTGTAATATTGGCCAATCTAAGTGCAACAGGAACGGAATAAAACTACATACAAGGCGGACTTCGACGACGCTGCCCTACTCTTGCTGGGTGATCGTTGAACTGATAACGAAAATTTTAAATTTGTCTGACTTCTAAATACAGCGAATCTGTTTTGAAACAAGAAATAAACTATTTGTGACTTCTGAATACAGCAACTCTATTTTTAAAAAATGAATTAATTTCTCTGACTTCTAAATACAGCAAATCTGTTTTGAAACAAGAAATGAACCATTCGTGACTTCTAAATACAGCAAATCTATTTTAAAAAAATAAATTAATTTCTCTGACTTCTAAATACAGCAAATCTGTTTTGAAACAAGCAATTAATTTCTCTGAGTTCTGAATACAGCAAATCTGTTTAAAAAAAAAAAATTTCTCTGACTTCTGATACAGCAAATCTAATTTGAAAAACGATATTAACCTTTCCTGACTTCTCAATACAGGAAATCTGTTTTGAAACAAGAAATTAATTTGTCTGACTTCTGAATACAGCAAATCGGTCTTGAAACAAGAAATTAACCATTCCTGACTTCTGAATACAGTAAATCTCTTTTGAAACAAGAAATCAATTTCTTTGACTTCTGAATACAGCAAATCTGTTTTGAAACAAGAAATTAACCATGCCTGAGTTCTAAATACAGCAAATCTCTTTTAAAAGAAAAAAATAATTTCTCTGACTTCTGAATACAGCAAATCCGTTTTGAAACAAGTGTTCAAATTAATTAAACCAAGCAATTAATTTCTCTGAGTTCTGAATACAGCAAATCTGTTTTGAAAAAAAAAATAATTTCTCTGACTTCTGAATACAGTAAATCTCTTTTGAAACAAGAAATCAATTTCTTTGACTTCTGAATACAGCAAATCTGTTTTGAAACAAGAAATTAACCATGCCTGAGTTCTAAATACAGCAAATCTGTTTCAAAAGAAGAAATTAATTTCTCTGACTTTTGAAAACAGCAAATCTGTTTTGAAACAAGTGTTCAAATGAATTAAACCACGCAATTAATTTCTCAGAGTTCTGAATACAGCAAATCTGTTTTGAAAAAAAATTTATTTCTCTGACTTCTGAATACAGCAAATCTGTTTTGAAACAAGATACATGTATTAACCTTTCCTGACTTCTCAATACAAGAAATCTGTTTTGAAACAAAAAATTAATTTCTCTGACATCTGGATACAGCAAATCTGTTTTGAAACAAGAAATTAACCATGCCTGAGTTCTAAATACAGCAAATCTGTTTCAAAAGAAGAAATTAATTTCTCTGACTTTTGAAAACAGCAAATCTGTTTTGAAACAAGTGTTCAAATGAATTAAACCACGCAATTAATTTCTCCGAGTTCTGAATACAGCAAATCTGTTTTGAAAAAAATTTATTTTTCTGACTTCTGAATACAGCAAATCTGTTTTGAAACAAGATACATGTATTAAACTTTCCTGACTTCTCAATACAAGAAATCTGTTTTGAAACAAAAAATTAATTTCTCTGACATCTGGATACAGCAAATCTGTTTTGAAACAAGAAATTAACCATTCCTGACTTCTAAATACAGTAAATCTCTTTTGAAACAAGAAATCAAATTCTCTGACATCTGAATACAGCAAATCTGTTTTCAAACAAGAAATTGACCATTCCTGAGTTTTGAATACAGCAAAAAAATTTTTTAAAAAAGGAAATTAATTTCTCTGACTTCTGAATACAGCAAATCTGTTTTGAAACAAGCAATTAATTTGTCTGACTTGTGAATACAGTACATCTGTTTTGAAACAAGAATATTAATTTCTCTGACTTCTGAATACAACAGAACTGTTTTGAAAGAAGAACTTAACCATTCCTGACTGCTGAGTACAGCAAATCTGTTTTGAAAGAAGCAATTAATTTGTCTGACTTCTGAACACAGCAAATCAGTTTTGAAACAAGAATATTAATTTCTCTGACTTCTGAATACAACAAAACTGTTTTGAAACAAGCAATTGACCATTCCTGACTTTTGAATACAGTAAATCTCTTTTGAAACAATAAATTAACCATTCCTGACATCTGAATACAGTAAATCAGTTTTGAAACAAGAAATTAATCACTGTGACTTCTGAATACAGCAGATCTGTTTTGAAACAAGAAATTAACCTTTCCTGACTTCTGAATACAGCAATCTGTTTTGAAACAAGAAATTAACCATTCCTGACTTTTGAATACAGCAAATTTGTTTTGAAACTAGAATAGTAATTTCTCTGACTTCTAAATACAACAGAACTGTTTTGAAAGAAGAAGTTAACCATTCCTGACTGCTGAGTACAGCAAATCTGTTTTGAAAGAAGCAATTAATTTGTCTGACTTCTGAATACAGCAAATCGGTTTTCAAACAATAAATTGACCATTCCTGACTTTTGAATACAGCAAAATTTTTTTTAAACAGGAAATTAATTTCTCTGACTTCTGAATACAGCAAATCTGTTTTAAAACAAGACTACTAATTTCTCTGACTTCTGAATACAGCAAATCTGTTTTGAAACAAGAAATCGACCATTCCTGACTTTTGAAATACAGCAAAAATTTTTTTAAACAATAAATTAATTCTCTGATTTTTGATTACAGCAAATCTGTTTTGAAACCAGAAATTAACCGATCCTGACTTCTGAATACAGCAAATCTGTTTTGAAAGAACAAATTAATTTCTCTAACTTATGAATACTGCAAATCTGTTTTGAAACAAGAAATTAACCGATCCTAACTTCTGAATACAGTGGGAGGCGCGGTGGCCTCATGGTTAGTGCGCTCGTCTGCGGATCGAGCGGTCCGGGTTCGAGCCCTGGTCGGGGACGTTGTGTTGTGTTCTTGGGCAAGACACTTTACTCTCACAGTGCCTCTCTCCACCCAGGTGTATAAATGGGTACAGGCGAATTTAATGCTGGGGGGTAACCCTGCGATGGACTAGCATCCCATCCAGGGGGGAGTAGAAATACTCCCAGTCGCTTCATGCTACAGAAACCGGGATAAGCTCCGGCCTAATGGGCCACTTGGCTCTTATGCAGACTTTACCTTTACCTACTTCTGAATACAGCAAATCTGTTTTGAAAGAAAAAAATTATTATAATTTCTCTAATTTCTGAATACTGCAAATATGTTTTGAAACAACAAATTAACCGATCCTGACTTCTCAATACAGCAAATCTGTCTTGAAAGAAGAAATTAATTTCTCTGACTTCAGAATACCGCAAATCTCTCTTAAAAGAAGAAATTAACCTATCCTGACCTCTGAATACAGCGAATCTGTTTTGAAATAAGAAATTAATTACTGTGACTTCTGAATACAGCAAATCTGTTTTGAAAGAAGAAATTAATTACTGTGACTTCTGAATACAGCAAATCTGTTTTGAAACAAGAAATTGACCTTTCCTGACTTCTGAATACAGCAATCTGTTTTGAAACAAGAAATTAATTTCTCTGACTTCTGAATGCAGCAAATCTTTTTTGAAACAAGCAATTAATTTGTCTGACTTCTGAATACACTAGTACATCTGTTTTGAAAGAAGAACTTAACCATTCCTGACTTTTGAATACAGCAAATTTGTTTTGAAACAAGAATATTAATTTCTCTGACTTCTGAATACAACAGAACTGTTTTGAAAGAAGAACTTAACCATTCCTTACTGCTGAGTACAGCAAATCTGTTTTGAAAGAAGCAATTAATTTGTCTGACTTCTGAATACAGCAAATCAGTTTTGAAACAAGAATATTAATTTCTCTGACTTCTGAATACAACAAAACTGTTTTGAAACAAGCAATTAACCATTCCTGACTTTTGAATACAGTAAATCTCTTTTGAAACAATAAATTAACCATTCCTGACTTCTGAATACAGTAAATCAGTTTTGAAACAAGAAATTGATTACTGTGACTTCTGAATACAGAAAATCTGTTTTGAAACAAGAAATTAACATTTCCTGACTTCTGAATACAGCAATCTGTTTTGAAACAAGAAATTAACCATTCCTGACTTTTGAATACAGCAAATTTGTTTTGAAACAAGAATATTAATTTCTCTGACTTCTGAATACAACAGAACTGTTTTGAAAGAAGAACTTAACCATTCCTTACTGCTGAGTACAGCAAATCTGTTTTGAAAGAAGCAATTAATTTGTCTGACTTCTGAATACAGCAAATCAGTTTTGAAACAAGAATATTAATTTCTCTGACTTCTGAATACAACAAAACTGTTTTGAAACAAGCAATTAACCATTCCTGACTTTTGAATACAGTAAATCTCTTTTGAAACAATAAATTAACCATTCCTGACTTCTGAATACAGTAAATCAGTTTTGAAACAAGAAATTGATTACTGTGACTTCTGAATACAGCAAATCTGTTTTGAAACAAGAAATTAACATTTCCTGACTTCTGAATACAGCAATCTGTTTTGAAACAAGAAATTAACCATTCCTGACTTTTGAATACAGCAAATTTGTTTTGAAACAAGAATATTAATTTCTCTGACTTCTGAATACAACAGAACTGTTTTGAAACAAGAGCTTAACCATTCCTGACTGCTGAGTACAGCAAATCTGTTTTGAAAGAAGCAATTAATTTGTCTGACTTCTGAATACAGCAAATCGGTTTTGAAACAAGAATATTAATTTCTCTGACTTCTGAATACAACAAAACTGTTTTGAAACAAGAAATTAACCATTCCTGACTTTTGAATACAGTAAATCTCTTTTGAAACAATAAATTAACCATTCCTGACTTCTGAATACAGTAAATCAGTTTTTGAAACAAGAAATTAATTACTGTGACTTCTGAATACAGCCAATCTGTTTTGAAACAAGAAATTAACCTTTCCTGACTTCTGAATACAGCAATCTGTTTTGAAACAAGGAATTAACCATTCCTGACTTCTGAATACAGCAAATTTGTTTTTAAACAAGAATATTAATTTCTCTGACTTCTAAATACAAAGTGTTTAAGTGTGTTCCTGACTGCTGAATAGAGCAAATCTGAAACAAGAAATTAACATTTCCGGACTCTTGAATACAGGAAATCTGTTTTGCAACAAGAAATTAACCATGCCTGATTTCTGAATACAGGAAATCTGTTTTAAAAGAAGAAATTAATTTCTCTGACTTCTGAATACAGCAAATCTGTTTCGAAACAAGAAATTGACCTTTCCTGACTTCTCAATACAGCAAATCTGTTTTGAAACAAGAAACTAAGCTTACTGTTGATTCCGGAACAGAATGTCCTCTTTAGTCTTCATAAAGTAAACATAATGTTAAAATCCTCGTGACATTCCTTGTCGATCTACTAAACCATGTGCGATGAAGTGCGCTCGATCGCGGTACGAAAACGCTGACCCGAAATTACGCGGGAGGGACTTTCACTTATTATATAGGTGGTCTGACAAGAAAATAATGTCTAGATCACTGGGCTTTGTGCATTTGATGGGGAAGGGCAGGACGATTTATTGTTGGCAATCACTGATTTGGGCTTTAAAAAAGCCTTTTTTTTTGTCTTGAGTGGCTGACCACCTCAGAGGGTGCCGCCATGTACTGCTTTCTGAAGACAACGCGAAGACCTTCAACTGGTGTGGACACCTTCTTGCCTTGGTAGTGAAACGTAGGAGACTTTGATAGTAACAGGCAGAAGGTCAGCTGTACGATACGGCATCGGTTCCCATTAGCGTTGATGGTACGCTCCACGTACGGTGTAAGGCCAGCGTTGTGAAGCTCCTGCAGGGGCCCGTTTCTCGAGGCTCCCGGTAATTAACGGGCCCTTTAAGCTGTTTTCTTTGCATTAAGAATGAGAGTTTCACAAGTTTTGAAAATGGTAGAGTAAAGTTATCAAGTAAAGAAACAAAATGGGCTTCACTAGAGGTCAGAACACACCCTACTTTTCTTGAGACTTTGATATCAAAATATGATTTCGGTCCCGTTAAGTTACTGGGTCTTTCGAGAAACGGGCGGGACTGTTTCTCGAAAGACCCGGTAACTTAACGGGCCCGATATCATATTTTGATATCAAAGTTTCAAGAAAAGTAGGGTGTGCTATGACATCTAATGCCTCGATGAGGTGTGGTGGTAAGTGAGTCTTGGGCTCCCACGTTTTCTGGCTCCAACAGTATCCTTGCCACTTAACCATGAAGAGAGGCTTTTCATTGCATATTTTCTTTGCAACGATCTGTTCTGCCTCGAAGAGTGCAAGGACATGAGGCTTTTGGTCCCAGATTCGGGATCAGGATAGCACAGTAGTATCAAGGCTCTTATAGTAGCCCTGAGGCGGAAGACAGCGTTTCTCCATCTTTTGCCGAAATGTTGCCAACGAAAGGAAACTGGGTTTTTATAATGGAAGTGGGATGACAAAGGAATACCGCAGGATCTAAGCGCGCCAATCACTGTAAATTGTTCGAAGGGAATAATTAAATTCACCCAATAGAAATCAAGCGAGTAGTCCCTCTTTCGCTTACTCTGTCTTGTGTGACGTGAAAGAAAACTGCCAGAAAAAAATCGCACAACGGACTAAGAAAAAGAGCGACTACTCGTAGTCTAGATGAATAGAAAATCTTAGTGTTCAGTAAAATTCAGCCGCCTATTCACGCGACTGCTTTGGCCGACTGAGTCTGTCACAATCAGCTGTATACTTAGCTTCGCAGACAAGTTTCATGACAAAGCAACTATACTTTTCTCTACCTATCTGGGCCTGAAATCGACGTTTTTGAGCTTACGCGCTGTGTGAAAGTAACATTTTGCTCTTTTTTAAGTGAAATCAACATCTTTGCTATCGCGCGTTACTGTGAAATCAACATCCTGAAATCGACGTTGTTGATCGAGCACGATATCATTTTATGGCTTGAAAGAAATTCAAGCGAGCGCGATCCGAGATTTTCATGACCTTGAACTATCTTTGAAGAATCAATGTAGAATAGCAAGCAGTTTAGCGAAACCAAGAAACGCATTTGTTACGCATCAGCCAACCTTTGCAAACTCAATGACTTTGAGAAACAAAAACGATAACAATAGCGCCCGCTGTTCATTGTTTGTCTGAGCTGTGCGATGTTCCCTGTTGAGCATAGCATGCGTGAATTAAGTTCTGATTTTAATATCGTCTATGAATAATAACGCGAAATATACCAGGTATAGGATATCTTGAACTGCAAGTATAAATGTCGCGAGAATAATAGCCATTCTGCCCGGGATTTGAAGGCACCATTTGGGGCGAAAATATGCTGGGATATTTGTCCTTTGATGTACATTATCTGTTCCTCGTAGCTCACAGTTTTCCTTGCTCTCGGAAAACTGTTCGCTTCTCGGAACAGATAATGTCCTGGACAAATATCCAAGCATATTTTGTCGCCAAATGGCGACTATTGTTTATATACCAATAATTATGAAATAAATGAATTGTCGACTTTTTCATGAATCCTAAACGAGACCCTCCGAATCACCTTTTGAAAGCCTACAAGCTACAAGTCAAAGCGAATTTTGTCTTTCGCTAATTTAATTTGTTCCTCAGTTTCCGGACCCAAAGCGCTAAAAAAAACTTGTCTGCGTTTTGCCATAGTCAGTTACAGTGAAAAGCTATTGAATGTTTTGGAGATAGTACTAGAAAAATGTGAAGTATTCGTACAAAAAATCGCTCTCATTGAAAAAAGTATTTCGAAAGAAACTTCGCAGACAGGTTTTTGTTATTTATATGTTAATGTACCCGCGGTCAAAATTTGAGCGCAATCGGACAAATTCCCTATGAGTGTTAGCTTTTTGCAGTGTCCGCTTCAAGTGAAAAAATTGATTCGAGAAAACACTGCTTATTTTTTGTAATGAAAATTTTTTAATATTAAAAAA
>JAHPZR010032848.1:5000-14107 GCA_019787425.1 Platygyra sinensis | reverse complement strand
ACCGATATACCACCGACAGTGAACCGATACTCTGCCGACAGTCAATGGTCGACCTATCGGCCGAGTGTCGGCCGCTATATCGACCGAGATATCTGCCGATAGTCGATCGATATGTCGGCCGATATCTCGGTTGATACATCGGTCGATATGTCGACCGACACATCTCGGTCGGCATCTCGACCGACACTCGACCGATATGTCGACCGACATATCGGTTGACACTCGGCCGATATGTCGACCGATACATCGGTCGAGAGTCGGTCGATATGTCGACTGATATATCGGTCGAGGGGTGCACAAAATACACATGATCAGAGAAATCTTTTGACCTCAGTGGGAATCGACCCCACGACCTCCGGATAAGATCTACATGTACCGTTATTCTGCTGACTGAGCTACACCATTCGTGTTCATAGTGCTACGCAGCACAACATTCATATGTATAAAAAAGGGTTTTCTTTGACTGATACTGGGGTTTTATGTCAATATCTCTCTGTAAGCGGCTTGAAGAGTATGTGTTTGGTTTTCAGTTTAAACCCTTGGGTGTCACCACGCTTACTTTAAAGTAATTTATAATGTGATTACGCGCTCAGAGATCTCCATGGAGTCTACAGGGCTGGGTCGTTCGAAAACTGGTTAACAAAAAACACTGCAATGGAAAGGAAGCGAATAAGAAATGCTGTGGTAATACAAGCTGCAGGCGAGTGTTTCCAAAGCTTTTTCGAGTTCTCCCAAACTTTCACAATTGTTTCTATAACTTGATAGAAACACGGACTACATGTTTTCTATCTCTTTTAGAAAACACCGGGATGAAAAAAAGGAAAACAGCTTGTTAATTTTAATTATCAGAATATAAATTCTAGTTGTTTATGCCATCATTACGCCAACAGCTTGTGTTAGTTGTGTCTCCATGGAGTTATAGAAACACGATTTTTAACCAATCAGCACACGTATTTTCTCAGTACTGTTTTCTAAAGAACATCATTATCATTAGTTTAGTGGTCATTACAATTTATGACTATAAATATACTGATGGGCTAGTACAGTGTCAAATTTTCATGTGGCAATAATATTTTTTTCAGTTCAATGATATTAATAAAGACATACACTGCTGAGAGATCATTGAGTTGCACTTTAATACATGTACTGTACTACATTACTTTCATATATACTGAACTTCATGTTTAGTTTTTTTTTTCTGTCAGTGTATAGGGTTACAGGGTTCGTACACTTATGACCTGTCAAAATTCCATGACTTTCCATGACTTTTTTCATGACTTTTTGAAATATTCCATGACCTAAGTTAAGCTATTTCCCTCCGGCAGTAGTGTCAAAAGAATCATTTATTCAGCTGAAATTACATTTGATTTTTGGACTTGCCAATTAATTTTTCAACTTTGGATCTTAATGCCTTTCATTCATAGAAAACATACTGATTTTCCATGACTTTCCATGACCTACACCTAAATTTCAGGACTTTCCAGGCCTGGAAAATGAAATTGTAAAATTCCATGACTTTCCAGGTTTTCCATGACCTGTACGAACCCTGGGTTAAACAAGGGACACTTCTACAGCTTCTAAGATGTTTCAATAGTGTCTCCTAAATAATAGAATTTCTGTTACCTTTTTGTTCCTCAGTTCACCAGTCCAGACACAACCCTCAGTTGGACATTTGATGGCAAGAGAAAGAATCTTCCTCTCTGTTGCTTTATCTGGAAAGACATCCTATTAAAAAAAATTAATCTGAAAAACAAAAACTGTACAGATGCAAAAAGAAAAGTGGAACCAACTCCACCAGCACTTAATTATTGGAACACTTACTTTATAAGAAGCTTTTAATATCTATATAATTTTACATTCAATTTGTTTTCATCCCCATTTAGACCCATTTGTAATACAGATTGACATTGCCCAATGACTAACTGATAATTTCAGTGTTTGAAAGTTTTCAACACTGCTTCTTGAAAAAAAAAATAAAAAAATTGTACAATAATTTCTTCTACAAAAAGTATACACCTGGTTTTTTAAGGTTATTTACCTGGGCTGGGTTCAGGTCTACTTGGTCTGTAGGACAGTTGCAATGTTGGCCATTATCTCCCTGCCTGATCAAGAAAAAAGTTGATAGAAAAATATCAAATTATTATTAATAGTTCGAACAATCCAGTACCTGATCTTAAGGGTAATTGTTTGGGTGTCAGTGGAGGTTTTGGCTTGGATGCAGCCAGGTGGCTGTCACATTCTGGTGTCATATATGCCAAGGCATCTTCCTGTTGCTCAGGTGTGTGTGTTGGTGTTGTGATTTTGAGGTTTCTGTAATCAATTAGTTTTTCTACAGGGTTAGGTGATTGGCCCCACACCTAACCCCTGACCAGGGGGACTGTCCTTTGCCGAGTCTCTCTCCCAAGACTAATCTGGTATGGCTGAAGCTGCCTGGGATTGCTCTCTCAGATAGCATAGCTCTTGGGGTCATCAAGACACTCAAGCCCCATACCAACACCTGCAACAAGGTGGCGAGACAAATGCCCTCCAGAACAGGGAACATTGCAAAATTTATCAAATGCATTTTTTTAGCCAGAATATATACACTCAAGTAAACCAGCAATTGAAAGCATCAATTTTTGTGAATTCTAATGTGACTTTTCAGATTCAAGTTATGTCACATACCACAATTATACCAAAGCCTTTTTCAATGCATTTAATGAACATAGGTACTCAGCTTTTGGGAAACATCTTAAAGGAAGAGTTCCAACCTTGAATGACCAAATTAGCACCGTGAATAAATACAAACTGAGGAAATCTGGAATGCCTGATTTATGAAATAAAATTGATCAAGGAAAGGAGACCAATGCAACTTTAAAACTTTGAATTCGCTTCTGTCCCCAATATCTAGACCATTTTACAGTTGTCTGCTCAGTGACCTGGCCTCTGAATGGCAGCGAGGCTGGAGATGACCTTGTTTTGATACAGACCCCACTGCTGTTGTTGTGTAAATAAAGCTGTTCTTATGCTAACTAGGTGCATTTACATGACAAAACCAGAGAGGTCTGTATCAAAGCAAGGTCACCCCCAACCTCGCTGCCATTCAAAGGCCAGGTCACTGAGCAGACAACTGTGAAATGGTCTATTACATTTTAGTAAATTCTCAGCTCCAACTATTGCATTTCTAGCTTTTTGATTGGCTAAAAAACTCCGACTATGAGCCAATAGTCGGAGTGAGTTTTATGTCACATGGAAAATAGTGCGCCAAGTTTAAAATTTTTTGCTTTGTTAAATTGTGGAAATAAAAATCGGCTGCAAAACCCGCTTTGAGAATTCACTAATTAAAAACAATTATTCCATTCGCCCTTGTTGGATATAAAGTGATTATAACCAACTCGCGCTACGCTCGTTGGTTCTTTTATCATTCCATATCCAATTCGGGCTCATGGAATAATTGTTATGTAGCACCTTTAGTTATCACTTAGGAGCAAGATCTTCAATTGACACATAAATAAAGTACATGTATCATCATTATCACCATGACACCAAAGTGTCTTGTCCTTGTGTTAATATCTCTTTTAAAAATATCTCTTTTTAGTTTCCAAATAGTCACATGTCACACTAAGCATATATTAATTTTGCCACCTTATGTACATAGTTGTAGATCCTATAATTTGTAATGCAAAAGCTAAGCTACATGTACATGTACACATTTACTTGACAATCACATCTGAGGATGTTAAAACATTGTATATTGTTCCCGCTACCGTAATATTTGTGTTGAAAATTTTTCGAATAGTTTGGCCAAAATATCCTTCACAAATTTTTCATGGCTTGCAAGTACAGTATTGATCTCTTCATTACCACTAAAGTATCGGGGGGCATTCGCATTTAGGTTTAGGGATATACCCACTTAGTCAATTTCAGGGCACTATGGAAACCATAATATTCTTTCTTTTATGAAATGTATGCCTTTGCCTTGCCGACTCCATTTCTTGTGAAAATTTTGTTTTTTACCTTGCAAAAAAGGGGAGGAGTTCAGAGCTTGGTAACCAGGCATACAACTGGAGGCTAAAGGTATTTCTGGTTGTTATATACTGGGGTAAAGTATCCAGTAACTGAAGTTACAGAAATCTTAATGAAAATGTCACAGTAAGATATTTTAAACCTTTTTTCAGATTAAAAAAATGCCTGTTTGTGACTTAAATTGCACTTGAAGGCACAAGGGGTACAGACACTACAAGGGGGTACGCACACTACAAGGGGGTATGGACACCACAAGGGGGTATGGACACCACAAGGGGGTACGGACACCACAAGGGGGTATGGACACCACAAGGGCATATGGACACTACAAGGGGGTAGAGACACTACAAGGATGTACAGACACTACATTTTGGTTATTGTGCCCATTTTTTATGACAATTAAAAACTAAAACCCCCTTCAATACCACATAATTTTGTATTATTACCCAACCACAACAGAAACAAAGTAGACTAATTTTACATTTATTCAAGTGGTTCTTGTAAACTCCTCATTGGATATAGACACTACAGTCTCAACTTTGAAGTACTGTTAGTAGTATTTTTTCTTCCATGCATATAACCAAAACATTAAATACCAAGGAGATAGGCTTCAAATCCACTCAAAGAGGTATTTCTAGTGATGTAATGTTTAATGTTTCCAACAAACCCTCATCCTTTGGAGCTAAAGGCTTTAAAATATCATTTTGCATAACATGGTTAAGGAATCGAGCCATGAATAGTTAGCTTATTTCGTTTTATTTCCCCAAGCCTTGGAGCCAAGTTAGAATTCTGATATACAGTAGGACCTGGATTTAACGAACCTCAGTATAACGAACGATATAATTTCTTCACCCCAGTAACGAAGAAATATATGAAAAAAAAAACTCGATACAGGTTCCACTGCATATCAAAATTCTCACTAAGCTCCAAGGCTTGGGGGAATACAAATTATGTAATCTAACTTGCATATTCATGTGAAGCAATTTTGGGCAGAAACTGCAAATAAACTGCTTAAAATTGCGTCACATACATGCTAATTTATAATGTAATGCAAATGAGAACTTAAAAGGCACGTGGCTGTTTCTTCCCCTGCCGGGGGAATTTCCAACAATGCGCACAAAGCACTTGGATGCCCATATGGATACATTCAACACAGTACCATCAGTACGATCGCTGTTCTTTGTTTTCCTCGGTGTTTGTATAGACTCTTGTCCTTGTGCCTGCATAGATTTTTACGTTGCTTTTGAACACGTGCCCATAAGTCACGAACATAATACCCAGCTCTTAAACTAAAATCACAATTCAACCGGATATCTTCAACCGGCGTAAATATCTCCCAAGTCAAAACTGACCTCTTAAAATGTTCCTCGAGGCATTCCTTGCAAAATCTGTGGCCGCATCTTGTCAGAACAGGTTCCTTAAGCGGCAAATGACATACTGAACACTGTAAATCTTCCTCAACAGCATTCACAAAGTCCTCGGCATAGCCTGAAGGTAGCCGCGTATTTCTTCCACCTTCCGCCATTTTTGCGCGGGACGATTTTGGTGTGTGGTGATTTCCCGCTGATGCCAGTGACGGAATGTCACGCAACACTCCCTATCCCAACCCGTGCAGGTGTTGCGTGATCGGCGAGACTACAGCTGTTTCGAGAAAGGTTGTCTCACAAAAGTGTAAAAGAGTACGCGACAATGCCGATTGGTATTAAAAAAAGAGCAACCGTAATAACCACTATTATCCATAAAAACTTTCGACATTGTCGCGTAAGCTTTTCCCGGTGTTTATAAAGACAACCAAGTTTCTCGAAACAGCTGTAATTGCAATTGGGGAAACGCTTAGGTACGCGACAATGTCAACAGTTATTATGGGTAATGGTGGTTTTACGGTTGTTTGATTGAGCTCAAGGTGTTTCAGTGTGGTGGAAGGAAACAGCACAAACACGTGTATTCATGTTTTCCCCTTCCTTGTTGCTAAATCCCCTTAAACCTCAATCAAGAAAAGCCTAACTCTTACTACCCATAATACTAATCGGTTACACCTTTGTGGGACATTTGTCAAAATAGCTGCATACATTGCCGGATTGCATACGGTGGGGGCCTGGGTACGAGTCCGTGTATTATGGGATTAACAACGCAAGACCCATATATTCAGAAAGAGCACACCGAGCTCTTTAAGTTTCGTGTTAATTGGGCCAATACTGAACAAGATACAGCCATTCAAAAACTTCAAAATTTACAAAGAAATGTAAAGTGTCCGGCAATCCATACATTTGTTACTAAATTTTGAAGTTTTTGAACGGCTGCATCTTGTTCGATATTGGCCCAATTAACACGAAACTTGAGGATTCTGTAAAGCTCGGTGTGCTCTTTCTGAATATATGGGTCTTGTGTTGTTAATCCCATAATAGACGGACTCATACCCAGGCCCTCACGGTATGAAATCCGGCAATGGCGCGCGTGGAGTGGCCTGAACACCACCACCAAAAAAACGTCATGATGGCGACGCTTTTAAAATAAATTGTCCGTGTAAACTGGGGTTTAAGCTTGTGCAAGAGGTGAACACGAAGCGCGAACACGACCATTACCTCCCTTCATTATTACATGAGCCCGCAAATACATTCTCGTCCCCACCTCAGAGGCCACGCGCGCTCCTTTTCAGATCCGATTCACGGACTTTCCGTCACTCTGCGCACGCTCGGAGTCATGTCTAAGAAATCTGATTGGCTGAGAATTCTTGGGTTGCACCGTTCCGCAATTATAAAATAATTCGAAAACACTTATACAAGTTTTAGGTCTGTTCGTTTACCGATCTTCAAATATTTGTCAAAATGTTTTTCACAATTTACCGAGCCAAGAATAGACATCTGAAAGTTACTTTGGCAATCTACTCCACTGATTATCTGAACTGATCAATCAAACATTTAAATACGCACTTTTTCTAATACTTTAACTTCAAAAAAAGGCTAATTATCCCAAGATGAGTATATATTTTTCGACAAACACGTTCATAGCTTTATGTGACGTCGCACCGCCATAACTCTGAAATATTAAGATATGCCTGTTTTTAGATGAAGCGTGTTCTTGAGCTGAAAAGTAGCTCACAGATATCAATTTACCCCCTCTCCTGCCTGATGAAGATAATAACTTTGATGGCCCTTCAGTTTTTGATTTCAGAAAATGATAATGTCGTGCAACACAACGATTAGCCTCGATTTCAAGCTGGATTAATCACGTGACCCTCGTCAAAAGTTTATAACTAATCGACTGGCATTAAGAATGCCTACTAAGTATTTCTGGTGACTTTGGTTGAGATTCCTTGAATTGGAAAGAAGTTATAATGACTTAGAGCTTTTCAGCCTCGTTTCCATGCAGGATCACACTGGTCATTATCACGAGCCATTACATTATAAGCCAATGCAACGGAATATTTACAGACCAGTCTATTTTTAGATATTTTTCTCGCAAAATGGGCCAGTTCCAGTCTACATGAGTACGCTTTGGTAAGGAAAAAACAATGCAGCCTCACGTGAACGTGGCGACATCATATCAACATTAGTCTGGGCTTGTGATTTCAGTTAGTCGCCGAGGCTCCTGTGGGGATCTGAATTTGAGATCAGTTTAGACTAAAAATAGATCGGTCTGGGAAAACGCCGTGACAGGAATACGGGGTAGTTGTAGGCTCCTATTAATGGGCTCCTGACATTATTCAGAACCTAGTTAATAAATACCATCTTAACGCTTTACAAAATTGTAAAAAAAAAAATAAGGTCCTTCGAGGTCCAGTCAACACCTCTAGGTCACTGCCCTCAAAAGCTCCTGGACTATTTAGCCCGTAAATTACGCCACAATGTCCGAGAAGTGGAATAACAGACCTTAGTATATACCACACAAGTGAATAGTACTTTTCGCCCACGCCGATTGGCTAGCTCGGAGGTGATTAGCCAATTAAGTACTATTCACCTCCGAGCAGCCGAAGAAAACAAAATGGCTTTTGGCTTTGCCACAAATAAAGTTACTCTTTGGTGACGCTAGTTATTCAGCTTGTGTGGTATATACTAAAACAATTATTCACCTGAGTGTCGCTTCGCGGCTTGGTAAATATGCACCACTAGTTACCTCCACTTCGTGCGCAAATGGTCCAAATATGTCACATTATTATTCAACAAATTGTAACACTATCCAAATATGGTCATGATGCTCTCGATATCTGTCATCCGTAGGTGACAGATATCCGGCGGTATACGTAGCTTCGTACGTGGGAAGAAAAAGTGAAGTGATAAAATGTCGACAGAAAGGTTTAAAAATGTTACGAGCTTGGAAATCAATTTTGTTATCAATTTGTTGAATAATAAAACAATTATCCTGCTCAATCTCGCAGAATATCGTCTGATTTTAGCCGACTCGGCCTACGGCCTCGTCGCCTGAGTATCAGGCGATATTCCGCGCGATTTCGCAGGATAATTGTTAATTATTATCGAATATCTCCTAGCTAAAAGTGAGTTTTCAAAACTGCGCGAGTTGTGAAAAAGATTTCAAAGATTATAAACACAACAGCCTCCATTTGGCGAGAAAATATGCTCGAATATTCGCCCTTGGACAATATCTGTTCCTGGAAGCTCACAGTTTTCCTCTAGCTACGCCGTTTCGGAAAACTCTTCCCTTCTCCGAACAGATATTGTCCGCGGACAAATACCTGAGCATATTATCGAAGGCTATTGCTAATATATAATAGGCCTTTTGCAACAGTTGGTCACGTGACGTGCTTTTCAAGAACACACTGATTAATCATTGGTAATGCATAATGTTATCAGAAATGGAAAGAACAGTTCCAAATAAGCTTACTTGCAAATTTCAGGTTTATATCTTTTAAGGGGGAATTTTTATGGAAGTTAAAAATTAGAAGGATTTGTATGAGAAGAAGTCGCTTTGCCCTCCAGTCACGCTCCAGTGGTTTTCCAAACAAATCCTTGTAATTTTGCAAGTTTTCAAGCTGCCATAAAATCTTTGCCTTTCGGTGTAAGGGCCTAGAAATTTCCATTTTTCCTAATATTTTACCCTTCTTTCTATCTCCAATGGTTATATGCCAGCAGCCTCTTTTGGTAGTG
>JAHPZR010032847.1:0-20317 GCA_019787425.1 Platygyra sinensis | reverse complement strand
TTGACTATCTATAAGTCAAGCTCAATGATGTTCCTTGAAATTATGTTAGCTCATTCGGAGGCCACCGTGAGTTGTAATTTCAGCCTGAATAATCACAACGCAGCCCGGTGGTGAACATTGCACAGGTTCTTTGGCAGAAGGATGCCACCAACACATCCCAGGAATGAACCCGAGAACGGATACAGAACGGGTTACGAGAACGCAAACGGGAACGGACGGGTATAGGAACGGAGAGCAGGAAGGGGTATCGAAAACGGATATCGAAACGGATACGGAACAGTGACGGATCACCAAAAACTATCAAGAGCGTTTCTCTGGAAGCGTACACATATAAGAGCGAAACTGCGTTCTTCAGCAAACACATGCTAACACGTGTAAGCATGTCACGCTATCAGAGGCTCTATCCAGAGTGCTTACCAGGGATTTGAAAATGATACAATTTAAAATACAAACTGTTCGGTCCAATTCCCTTGTCAGGGCGTCGAGTGACCTTTGAGAAAATTAACGGGACGAATCATCTTATGTCATTTTTTCAATTCTTTTTAGTAACACACACTAAGCGAGCATTCTTTCCCTGTGTCTTCCTCAGTTTCTCGTAGTGTCCCCGTTGCATGTTCGTAGCGGCCATTTTACTGTTATTGTCAACAAAACACAAGGTTATGCCCAAATAAGGAAAAAAATGAATGAGAGATTGAGTGGACTGGGATTGGAAGGTGTTTCCACACAAAAAAGAATCAAAAACAACAAACGCCGAAACGAATTTTCCAGTGATACTTCAATGTTAAAATCTCACTTAAGGATTGGCCTCGAAATAGTTTTCATTTTCCCCCAGACCTACCAGTTTTTTACTACAAACTCGTTTTCCAATTACAGTTTGGTTTTAAATCGTATCAGTGTGAAATTTAAACACCAGACATAATGAAACGGTCATAGAATCATTCATTACATTATATTTTATTCCAGAAAACCTGTTACATGGCAACAATATAACGCATTCCAGGGGTTGCACCCCAAAATCGGAAATCTAAATACGTGTTATTAAGAGAACGGTTCGGTGAACCTCGTTCTCAAACTCACTTATTATAAACATGTTTATATGGGAGATGATCGGCAAAATATGTAATTTTTAAAAAAATTCTGTAGACAGAATAAAGTAAAAACCTTAATTTTCGGACACCATTGCTTTTTAAAATTTTTTTCCCCCTTACAGAATTTTTTAAAAATTGGTATATATACGCATCCGTATTGATCTTAGTTTGTCACCAAAAAAATTTTAAAAAAAATTCAACCAACTGGCAAAGGACGAAAATATAGCGCACCGAATGTTGAAAAATATGAAAAAAGTCACATCGACTAGATGTTTCCCACACTATTAAAAACGCATGCTGCCGAAGTGTTCACGCGCGTCTCAACGAGTTTCCTACGGCGTGGGCGAATTCTTTGTGACAAGGAGATATTTTTTTTTTTCCTTAACTATCGTTTGTAAAAACAAAAACGTGTTACAAGAAAATGAACCAAACCAATTTGTGGGGATAGATTTACCGTTGACATTTGCATTAACGTGTTACAAGATCTTTTTGTTCTGCTCTACTCTTCTCATCCTCTCTCCTCTCTGATTTTAAATAAAAAAAAAAACCCTTGTCAAACGCCTCCTTAAAAGTAATTTGTATAAAACTCCGAAGACTGAAAGTCCGTATTTTGCTTAGATGACCTGAACAACCCCGGGAATCAGTTATTATAACAACTACCTACTTGTTTTCCACGCCCTGCAGTGATATTTATCAAATTAATATACACTCAGCTCTGTCAGAAACTCTGGGCTTGTTAAATTGGCATGTAGAAATAATGCAATTCCCCGGTTACGGGTCATCTACTTAAGCATTATTTTGTAAATTCAAATCATATCTGATTTAATAACAATAAAGAAGCCTATTAGGGACCGTGTATTGAACACTGTGATAAAACACGATGGTCATTTGAGAACAACGAGGGGAAACGTAGAAAACCAACCCGAGCCAGCAAGGGCGAGTTGTTTTCCACATTTCTCGAGGTGTTCTCAAATGACGCGACGTGTTTTTATCACAGTGTAATACAGGGCTTAGGCTTCTTCTTCATTTGCTTTAAACTATAGAATTTAAACCGCCTGGCAAAACAGCAAAACACGCTTTTTATATGTTTCCCCCATGGTGAAGAACCTCACAGGATCTTTTACGATCTTTAAAGATCCTCAAATGGTAATCTTCACAAAGATCTTTCAAGAATACTAGGTTCTTGGTTCTCAAAGGTTCTTTAAAAAGGATCCTGCAGAGATCCCTCTAAAACGATCTTTTGTATCGACGAACTTTCATAAGATTTTGCTAGTTTTAAAAGATCGCTGTGTCAAGAGATCGTCCGAACAGGAGCCGTTAAGGAATCCACTACGAATGATGAGCTCTCGTCCTAGCAAGGATTTACGGGGTGCGAACGATTGCTTAAATAGAAATGCCTTATTTTCTTACTCCGCTGGCGCAAGGATATGCTTGAGCAGAATAGCTCAAATCTTTACAAGGATCCTCGATATAGGATCTACAATAATATTTGACATTATGAGGAGATGCTTGAACTAAAGAATCTTTTAGGTAAGTATTCTAGTAGAAGATCTCCCCTTGATGTATGGAATCCTTGAATGATCGCTTTTAATATTGCTCACAAAGCGATCTTGCTAGGTGATGCATTTCTTGTGTGTTGTGTAGTATAGATCTATGAAAAGAAATCCTTGCATAGGAATTCCTCAAAGTATCTACGATATGATTTCATGAGAGATGCTTATACAAAGGATCTTCTAGGTACGGAGTACTAGTTTAAAAGATCTTTGTATAGGATCTCTTGTACAAGTATCCGCTTTCAAGCTTCTTCTGAAGATCGAAAACAAAATGTGCTAGGATTATCTTTAGTTAATGTGTGTAAGATTTATGAAAAGATTCGTTGCTATAGGAATCCGCTCAAAGATGCTACAAAGATTGATTGTTATGAGGTATTCTTTACCAATTGATCGTTAATAAAAGTATCTATGTAAAAATGGATCTCCTTGTAGTGGATGCCGTCGAAGAATGAGACTTCTTTGCGTGGGGCTCTTTTTTGTTGGTAAGTGGTGTTTAAAGATATTCAGGTATACAATCGTTTGACTTTGACGCATCTCTTGTAATGGGGATCCTCCAAGATGCCTTTTAAAAGATTCCCCCAGATAATCAAAAGTAAGTACCCACAGAGGACAGGACTTAGTAATGGCTCATACAACGGAATCTTTTAGAATGGATGGATGTTGCAGACGATTTTGAAAAGGATTCATATTATCCCGAGCAGCGCCGGCCCCTCTAACAGTACTTATCGTAAATGGCCAAAGTACAGTCGTGTACTTGCGAGATAAACATGTCACTGATTATCTTATGGGTGTCTTGATTCGTCAGTATGCTAAGGTTCTACTAAATGTGTTACGCGTGCAAATCATTTCGGTAGCTTTTATAAGATTAGGGGCTGTAAAAAACTTCAAGCAATGAACTCTATGGAAGGTTCTAGATCTACAATTTCCCTCACCAATATTTTATCAAAGACTAACATTAGTAGCAATGGGGTTTAATTATGGGAAATCTGGCCTATTTGAGAAGCTTGAATCAGCTATTTGCATTGTGTGACATGCAGTTTTCCTTTAGAGACGTGCATTCCAAAAGCGGTTAGTGTAAACGGCTTAAGGAACACTACAAGGTTTGGAAGAGAAAGGAGATGTACACATTCCAACTTTTGGTCCACACTGCAGACTTCTTCATAAAGCTAGTACCATTGTCATTCCATGCTTACTTCACATAAGTAGATTAGTTTTAACCTTCGGTAAAGGAGTACTTCTTCTTGAGTGAAAAAGAATAATGTTATGGGGAGGGGGTTGCGTTCTCTTAAATGCTGCGTATCTGTACTGAACTATCTTTCCCCTAGTCCCTAGTGTCGGGAGGCTCTTTAAGATTCTAGTAAAAAAAAGCATTTGAGTTTTCGGTGTGGTCATGGCATGGGACCGCCATCTTGGATTTTAAATGTTGATGAGAGACCGCTTGTGGGGACGGATCTCTGAGTTTGCTAAATAAATCTTCCGATGATGGCAATATGTCTCTGGGAAAGGGGGCGCTCGTTTCGTTATCAACGGATCACTGAATGCGTGCACATGAAGCAAGTTTGATAGGACAGTTTGGAAGGATTGTGTTGAAAGGCGTCACTATAAAGCTTGGATCTGGTTTGGCCTCTCAAGAGATTGTAAGTGGAGAGAGAATTTGCATAGGGAAAGCCTAGCTCTGGGGTGGGCTATAATTGGAGACTCTTAATAATGTGTGTTTTTGATGATCTGTGACGGTACCGGGGGAAGGTGGGGGGGGTGATTTAGCAAATGTAGTGGCACCAACACGGGTCGACTCTTGGCGGGGGGGCTTTATGGATGGTCTAGCCATTACATAAGATTGTCTGCTTTTTGGTTGGTCTTTCCTATGGTCCTATTATCAGCGTTCCTGACTGTTGCAATCTGGGGGGGGGGGTAAGCTTAAAACACAAACAGCTGTAATAGCATGTCCATTAGTGTTAAGATCGATCTGAGCGGCGATCTTTCTGTTAATGAACATGTGACGGCGTTGTGGCCATGCGATTGGTTGAATTACAGAACACAAACCTTAGGAATCCGATCTAGACATTAATCACACTGTTGTGTGCCTATCTTGTTGGCTACGTGTATATTGAATATGGGCTGCTTGATAGTACGTACATGGATATGCTTACAGTGGGTAAGAAGCTAAGTGAATAAATAATTCACAAACATGAGCGATTACACTTTATTGACGGAGCTTGTCATGTATTATATTTTCAGATTAGTACTATACAAGTCTGTTGGACCTGCATAGAGTAAATGGCAGTGTAATAAAGTTTTGGGACTTTTGTGCGAAACCTTTGTAACCAACGTTATTGTCATTATCAGCTTAGAAAATGCTTGTATGTACACCGAAAAGTAGAACGTCCTCTCCGATTTTGAGCATCAAATATACATCGCTCGGAGGACAGGACCATAGAATGTTTCCTAGCTGGTGTTTCAATTCTATATGTGTGTGGCTCTTCCCTTGGTATATCTGGGCGAAAAATGCTAGTGATGTTGCATCAAGTGTAAATTATGCATGGGAGAGGTTATATGATTGGCGAGATCAAGTGTAATTTTTGGTGGGCTTATATGTTGTTTAAATATCGCCATTTGCTTCTTGATTTAATGTCACTGTTTTTTATAATTCTGGGCCTTTGACCTGGCTTTTATTATGTATTTCATATGGCACATTTGCAATTTCATAAATCTCATTGTTGAATGGCTAAATGTGGCTCCTCATATGCCCTATTTAATAGCTATTTTTTTAACCCTGTTAAAGGGCTATTGTAAGGCTATTTTTAACCCTGTTTGATGTCCCATTTGTAAAGCTATTTTAAGGCCCTACGACTGTTTGATTCTCACTTTTCATTGGTGTTATTTCAGGCGGGCTAAAAATACATTTTAGCCAGCCAAAATGTGCCACAATGCCCAACAAAGTGATGATAATATACATGTATACACTCTTTGCAATTTAAAACACACTAGGGGGGGTGTTTACGGGAAGAGATTTGATTTTGTACTAACCATCCTGCAGTCATATAGAGAAAAATAAGTCCCATCCTCAGGATTCGTCGCTCCCTCAAGATGTCCACGTGGCATATCCAGTTTTGGTGACAGTTTGTGCATTTTGGGTTGGATTGGGTGTTTGCTTATTTGATTTTGGTCAAAAAAATGATCACCAGGGCAGTCCAATTGCCATGTTATGGGTCCTTCGACATCCACATGAACAAATTTCATATCGCAATAAGAAAGATCCTACTATAAGAGCATTAAATCCCATTATTGAAGTACTGAATAAGAACGCTTGGGGATGCTTTTGCTGGGACCTGAAGGGATCCTCCTTAGCAGGAATCTATTGGCTGTGCAGAGGAACCCTATAATAGGATCTTACGTTGGCAAAATAAAGGGAAATCCGAACCAAATCTTTGTAGGAACGAAGCCTAAAGGGTGCTGTTGGGGTATGAAAGGCCTCGACCTAATCCGTGTAGGGAGCCCTGAATGGGATCCTTGCAAAGGAGCCTTAATGAAGGATCGCCGTTGTAGACGCCTCGAAGGATCGTTGGCAGATTTAGACTTCCAGTAGGCTAGGGGACTTGTAAGGAGCCTCATGCGGCAGAGTTTAGACAGGGACTTGCATGAAGAGATCCTACAAGAAGAATCTTTGCACGGGACCGTTAATGGATGCACTCACGTGATCTTTGCATGGACGCTGAATTGGGATCGCTAGACGGGTCTTTGCAGGTACCTGAAGGAACTTGTCTCAAGGATCTTCGCAAGGAATCTGAATGGCGACTCTAAAGGATTTTTGCCGGAACCTGAGAGGATCGGGCTCAAGGGGGATCTTTGCAGTAAATGCTGCGAGGATTTCCTTAAAGGATTTTTGCAGGTAATCCTTGAAGGATTCTCTCAAGGGATCTTTGTAAGGACTCTGAAGGACGGCGCTCCAGGATGCGTTAGCTTGCGAGGTACCTTGAGAGATCCTTGAGGAGCCGAGTTAAGGATGGCACCTTAACGGATCTTTGGCAGGGACCAGTGAAGGTATCCTTCTAATGGATCTTTTGCAGGGACCGTGAAGGATCGCTTTGGTGCAGGGAGCTTGCTAAGGGTCTTGGAGATCTTTAGGAAAGATCGCTACAAGTATGCGTTAGAGGAAACATGGCTGAAGATGCTTACAAGATCCTCAATCAGGATCCCCACAACAGATGCCTAATGAAGAATCTTTAAAGGATCTTTTGAACGTATCTTGTAAGGTTTTTCACCATATAAAAAGCGTGTTTTTATAAAACTTGATTTTGCAGGTGCGTAAATCTATATTTTAAAAAAATAGGGCAAATTAAGAAGCCTAAGCCCTGTATTACACGTGATGAAAACAACTCCGGTCATTTTGAAACACTCGAGAAAATGTGGAAAACAATCGCCCGGCGGCGCGTGTGTTTTCTCTCTCTCATTTCCCTCGTGTTCTCATGAACCATCGTGTTTTAATAATCCCAGTGTAATACACAGCCTAATAGGCTTCTTTATTTGTTTAACTGAGATTTGAATTTACAAAATGCGTAATTCGGAATGACTTCAACCCTTGAATGGGAATTTGCATTATTTCTATCATGCCAATTTACAATGCAGAGCTTTCACAGCTTGAAAGTGGTAATTAATTTGATTAAATATCCCTTGCAGGTGAAAAACTGAAGTAGGTAGTTGTATAATAAATGATTCCCGGGATTTGTCCGTCCATGCTAAGAGCAGAAATGAACGGACTTTTCAGGTCTTTGTAGTTCTAGGCAAATTACGTTTAAGGAGGTCTTTAGAAAGGGTGTTTGTTTGGGAAAAAAAGCACACGAGAGAGAAGATGTAAGGAGCAAAATAGATCTTTTAAAAAGACAACGTTAATGCAACTGTCCACGGTAAGTCTCTCCCAAATTGGTTTTGGGGTTACCTTTTTCTTGTAAAACCCGTAAAAACGATCGTGTAAGGAAAAAAATATACTCCTTGTCACCAAGAGAATTCGCAACGCGTAGGAAACATCGTATTGAGCGCAGCGTGAACAACTTTACGCGCATAAGCGTAAAAGTAGGAGATCGTAGTCGACCTGTGACTTTTTGCCAGATTTTCCAAGCTTCGGTGGCGGTCTAATATTTTTCGCTTCCAGTTGGTGAACTTTTTTTAAAATTTTTGGTGACAACTAAGATCACTCGGATGCGTATATATATACGCAGAGTTTGTAAAACAAATTTCTGTCAGGTGGGGAAAAAAATTTAAAAAGCAATGGTCGAAATTAGGGTTTTTTACTTTATATCTGTCCCTATCCGAATTGTTTTTCAAATTACATATTGTTGGGGACGATCCTTCCTAATACGCTGTAATATAGGAGTGTTGAGTCGATTTCACCGACCCGTTCTTCTCCCGCTAATAACGAACGAGAGCTTTTTCGGGGAGGATTTTGGGGGTGCAAACTGAATGCGTGTCTAATTGTATGCATGGTAACAAGGTTGTTCCAATGCTGGAAAAAATATAAATGTAATGGATTCTATGACGTTTCATTTATGTCTGTGTTAAATTTCACAACGGGGGGGGATAACGGATAAAACCGAAACTGTAAATTGGAAAACGAATTTGGTAAAACTAGTCTGAGTGGAAATGGAAGAACTATTTCGAGCCAGCTTAAGGGAGATTTCACATGTGAAGTATCAGCTGGAAACAAATTGTTCGGCGGCGTTTTTTTTTGGTTTTTGATTCTTTTTTTGTGTGAAAAACCTTCCAATCCCCAGTTCGCAACTCAACTCGTCATTTTTCATTTCGCTCCTTATTTGGGCATAAACTTGTGTTTTGTTGACAATAACAAAATGGCCGCTACGAACATGAAATGGACTAGAGAACTGAGAAGACACAGGGAAGATGCTCGCTTAGTGTGTGTAAAAAGAATGAAAAATGACATAAGATGATTCGTTCGTTAATTTCTCAAGATCACCGAGCCTGACAAGAATTGGACGAAAGTGTATTTAAAATTGTATCATTTTCAAATCCCTGGTAAGCACTCTGATAGAGCTCTGATAGCGTGACATGCTACAGTGTAGCATGTGTTCTGAAGAACGCGTTCTCTTATAGTTTACGTTCCAGAGAACGCTTTTATAGTTTTTGTGATCCGTCACTGTTCCGTATCCGTTCGATATCCGTTCGATATCCATCCTGTTTCCATTCTATACCCGTTCCGTTCCCGTTGTCGTACCCGTTCTGTATGCGTTCTGTGTTCAATTCCTGGGATTTGTGTGAATCCTTCTGCAAAGAACCTGCAATGTTCACATCGGGCTGGTTTGATTATTCAGCTGAAATTACAACACGGTTGCCTACCGATGAGCTACATAATTTCAAGAATATCATGAGCTTGACTTATAGATAGTCAATTTAAGTATAGGTAATCATACGGTTTCGAGTTCAATTTGGAATTAATTTGCACGAGTGAGTTTTTCAAAAAGTTGAAATTGCACGAGCCGCTTCGGCGAGTGCAATTTCAGCTTTTTGGAAAAACTCACAAGTGCAAATTAATTCCAAATTGAACGAGAAAAACCGTATGATTACTTATTAATAATATAAACATGAAAAAATTTGCGTGGAGGATGTTTTGAACTTCACAAACTCTGAACTCACCTCGCAGTTTTGTCCGCGCGCAGTTTCGCACGCTTAATCTCAGGTGATTATAATAAGCCAATCATGGCCCAGAATGTGCTCGGCGCGTGCATTTGAACTTCGCTGTCGTAATTTTCCAGATTTTCATCTTTGCAGAGTCTTTGCAGAGTCTTTGTAGTATTCTCTTGCTGGGTTTGAGATTTTAGGTCAGCCTTGCTGCTGTTTTTGGAGATTTGAGTCTAGTTTCTTCACCGCTGTTAGGCATTATGATTCGCCGTTTATTGTATGTTCCGTAATTACGTGGTAAGTTCATTAAATAGTTCGTAAATTGGAGTCTGAGCCTACAACTCGCTGAATACAATTTCCAACAGAGGAAGTGCCGATAGATTTTTCTTGAAGCCATTTTTTGTCATTCGAAGCTTCTGAACAAACTTTTATCATCATAATTTTACGTGAATATCATTGTCTTAGAAAATTTCCTTTTGTCTTTCAGTCAATCATAATCCTAGAATTACGATGTGTAATTTGCACTGGTTGTTACACTTGTTTGCACCGGTGTTACACTTTTTGCACTGGTGTTACACTTGAAACTGCACTGCTCTCAGCCAATCAGAAATCGAGTAATTTTTTCATGTATATTATTAGTCTTCAAAGTGTATGGAATAAGATATTAAATAGAATATAATTTATGAAAACTTTCCCACTGTACAGGATTTCCACCTGAGTAGATTTTGGTCATGTGCTAGTGGGCAACAATATCCAAGAAACATATATCAAATTTCATCTCATTCATATCAGATCAAAACAATGTGTTTTCAGACAGACAACATTCACTTCTGAGTATGTAGTACTAATGATTAATCTTCAAACTTAAGGCTTTTTAAACTTCAAGAAGGATACCTGGTGTTTACAAATGAATTGAAAATCTCGAGTGAAACAATGCATTTTGCTGTTATTTTGTGTCCATCAAGCCTCAGTTTGTCCAGTTGTTGTTTCTGACTAAAAGAAAAAAAATACATGACAAGAAAAGCTTTTAAAGTGCCTATGAAGTAGAACATAATTGCTGCTTATCTGAAAGGCCTTTCAAAGTATACAAGAATGGTGTTTTTCTTTTTAGAATATCTTTTTTCGTTTTAGAGATATTTACGTTTTTGTGAGTAAAGTGATAACGTCACAGGTGGTTTCACTAACACAGTACGACACTCAATCAAGAATATCTCTAGAAATATTAAAGCGCTGGTTTTTCAAACTTGGCATCAAGACTGTACGCCACAAAAGAAGCCAAATGACACCTGTTGTGCTGTTGCCATGGCAACATTTATGCCGCTGGTCCTGTTTTAATTGAGACTAAAATTCCCAGATTTTATCCTAAACAAGGATCATCCACTCACAACAACCTAGTGGGGATAGTTAAGGCAATATGGGAACCATTTGTGTGCCAAGCTAGACCCTCTGTCCCACTTTAAAAGATTGCAAATGGGGATATTTGGTTTTTCACAGAAAGAGACCTGAGCTGAGAGTGTTGCCATGGCAACAACATTGTAGGTGTCATTCAGTTTCTCTTGTGATGTACGTTTCTGGTGCCAAGTTTGAAGAACACTGCTCCAATATTTCTGGAGATATTCTCGATTGAGTGTGGTGCTGTTTTAGTGGAACAACCTATAGATGATGTCATCACTTTGCTCATTTGCATAATACAAAAAACGTAAATATCTCTAAAAAGAAAAAAAGATATTCCCAAAAGGAAAACGCCATTCTCCTTTACTTTGAAAAGCCTTTCAAATAAGCAGCAATTATTTTTTACTTCATAGGCACTTTAAACACCAGTAAACAATCAGAAAACACCATTTGTGATAGCACTCTAGTGTATTTTATACTCATGTCTAATAACTTGCCCTTCTGAGAATGTGTTTTTTTTTTATTTTTAAATTTTATCTATGTCAGCAATTCAGGAACACCTTTTGGCACTCTTCAAGTTGGCAATGGTGTACAACTGAAGCGTGAAGTCAGCGGAAAACTGATTGGGATACAACTCTACGACAACTGGTACATAGGAGGAGTTCCACCAGGCCTGGACATGCTCAACAAAACCAAAGGTCAAGCTGCTCCATCATCTTCTTTTGTTGGATCTATCAAAGATGTGCAAGTAAATGGAGAAACTATCAACTTTGCAGGTAGTACATTTAATGTGTAACTGGGCATAAATGAAAGGCCGCAGGCAAAAATGTCCCCTAGATTTTTTGGCCAATTTGAGGGTGCTCAAAAATAGCTGAATATTGGCATGTGGCAGGGCTCGAAGTTAACTTTTTAGTCCACTTGCAAAGTTTTGCTAGTAAGATTCAGGGCATCTGACAGGATGCGGTGGTGCGGATCCGCATAATTCGCCTACTTCCGCATCCTCCGCATCCTTGGGGCATTTTCTGCATAAAACTAGAAAATTGCCACATACAAGCGAGAAAGCAAACTGCTTACCATCCTCAGAAGCAAAAATAGCGAAGACATTGATCATTTTGATGAAGTTATTCACCTAAAACAGCGTTCCAGGCGTTCCATGCATCTTCTGTTGATGGGCCTGGGTTCTAGTTTTCAGACCTATGGTATCCAGTTTTCCTCGTCTGATTCAATGCCTGGTACTAAGCTTCGGACAAAAAGGCAAACTGCGTTGAACGAAGAAATAGCTGTCCACGAATGGCAGCAAAAGGTCAAACATGTCATGAAAGAGTTAAATTCTTGGTAAGACGTTATCAAGTATTTTATACGTTTGAAAAAGCCAAGGGAACAACTTTATTAATTTAGAAATTTCCGCAAAATCTGGCATCTTTTCCGCATAATCGTCACTTTCTTCCGCATAATATTGCCGAAAATTTCCGCATAATTTTTCATTTTTTCCGCACTCTATCAGATGGCCTGTAAGATTTGTTCCACTAGCAAATGGTGAGACCACTAGCAAATTCTTTTCAAATGTGTGGGAGACATGGATGATTCCAACTCGCAAACGTTTGCTAGTGGATATATTTTCTCACTCGCAGCTTGTCAAAATCACTCGCATTTTGTGAGTTGCTGAGTGTTAATTTTGAGCCTGATGTGGGCTTCGTTTTACCTGAGAAACATTGCTCTGAATTTTTTGCACTGGTTGCTCTTTGTTTTCGTGAAATAACTTAAGAGTAAATGCCTATATAAAAATTAAGCAACCAACGGCCAGAGTGGAATTTTTATTTCGCTCATATTTTGCTTATCGATAGGTACTGGTAGGTAACTGAAACGTGATGTAGTTTGTTTTCAGAAAGAGGGCTTCAGTTTGGAGGAAATCGATTAAATCTATTTTCGCTGTCGGCAACTTGAAAACCGCCAAAATTTGACACGAAATGGGCCGTTCTCAAAAATTCGCTTGCACACAAAAGGGAAGAAAGCGAGCTAAAATATCTTCTGATACTTTAGTTCATAGAGGGTTTTACTTCTAGTTTGGTGGTAAATATTCAACTTAAGAGCGTGTCCGTGTAAGAACCGACCACTCAAATTTTGGTGGAAAATAGATTGGCTTCATTTTTTCTACACAATTCAAGGAACATATCCAATGAACGAAAATGCCCTTTATTTCGCCAGACTCGCTTTCTCTATTTTTTGACGAATTTTTTTTATAGACAAGTCGAAAACCACACAAAACCGGAAATTGAAACCCCAACTTTTGTTGCTTACGCGATGTGTGCTAAAATCTCGCACATTTAACAAAACAACCTAAGTTTTTCAGAATTACTACATAATTATTTCTTCTTTCCAAAAAATAAAAAATTACTCGCTTATCTCAAACACAAGCAAAGTTATGATTTTTTTCCCGAACCCTCTTTAAAGCGTCTTTAGAATTTTTGCTAACATAGCCTCCAAACAAACAGGATTATTTCAAAAGTGGGACCTCTACATGAATGATGACTGTTATCAGCGTAATGTACTAAGGCTAAGCTACAAATATCTGTATTAAAAGTTGTGGGCACTCGTAATTCTGAAGCGCGCAAAAAATTCGAAAAAGTGACAAAAATTCAACATTTTGTCTAGAAATGACGAATCTCGTAAGTGAACTGAATTGTAATTTAATTTTTTTCAGCGGATGTTGTGATGTTACCTGATTAGATTTATTGAGTATCAACGTTTAGAGAACTCAACGAGTTTTATTTTACACCAAAAATTGGGAATCTTGGAACCTTTACCTTGCTTTGATTTCTAACCTGCGTCTGTCATCTTTGCGGTCACGCATCACGCATCACACGTTCTTGGCCGAAGCAAACAGTAAGTTTTAAATATTAATTGCGTACTATTTGAACACTGAATAAAATATTGTTTTATCTTGATGTAAAAGCGACATATTAAAAAGTAGGTATATTCATTTTGTCTTCCTTCTATTTTCTTCGTTAAAGAGATTCCGCGTTACACTGCCGAAGCAAGCATTATTGTCCTCACTGTCGACAATACCTTTTCGTAAATTCCGTTTCACTTAAAACAGAGATTTACACAATCAATATTATTTAGACAAAATGATTTATTGATAAGTTGTGAATCATATTTCGAGACCTCCATGGCTTGATGCCAAACAAGATAAGAATTTAATTCAACGAACGTGTATTTTAGCATTCTCTGCAGGATAACTAAGTTACCATAATCAAATTAATGTGTTTATGAAAAAATTCCTGTGCTGTTTTCACGTTATCAAAATGTCGTCAAAACTGTGTTCTTTCCACGCTATCGTCAAAGGTGATTGTGGGGCAAGTCGAGGCCTCGAGACGCTGTTCCTTTTGAGAGACTGTAATGACGATATCGGAGGGAACCTCGTCAACTGCCATTTGTCTGCGGAAGGTCTGACTGAAACGGATCTTATCTTAGCGAGGGCTGGTCTATTCTCGGTTACCGAATCGCAGATAGAGATAATGCCTATTTGTGCAAGACATAGGCATTCTTTAGGGAAGTTTTGGAGACCCCCAAGACCATGTCAGTACCCTGATCATAGGGGAAAATCTACTGCCGTGGGAGGAAGGCATGTCATTGGATTAAAACTATCAAAGGAAATCCATAGTTTGTTTGGTGAAAACGCACCTGTAGGATCTCGTAAGTAAAAACTGTAGTTTGGATACTACAGCTGCTCTTAAAAAGAGGATACAACCAGTGTAATAATCGCCACCCTTTCCGTTCGTCTTCCAGGCAGTAATTTTACATAAAATGCGTATTTGGTCCCGCGGGCGGTCCCGCGAATTACTTCAGGGGCAAGGGGGGACTCCCTTGTGAAAAGCTCTGGGATGCTCGAAGAGTAAATCTCCCTTTTAACCATCAAGGTTTATTTTCAGGTTGTATTCAAAGAAATGTTGTCATGTGCATTTTAGAGTGTCATTTTTCTGAGGTGAAATAAAATAAAACTCTGGCCACGCCCACATGGGTCTCTTTTCAATTCAAATGTTCTTACGATGGGGGATACCATGACCTCGCAAAGTACAAAAGGTGCAAAGACGTTAAGAATTTGAAATCAGGACATTTCTCTAACTTTTACATGGTCAGATTAACACTTTTGACATCTTCCTGCAAAGTAATAAATTTAAAACAGCGTTTTCATGGTAACCCCCTTTATATTTTGGCTACAATATTTCTGAAAATGTAGACGTTTCCGGCATTTTTTCCATCTATAGCTCGTTTCGAAAACCCGCTTTGCAGATCATGTGATATGAAAATTTGGGTAGTTTAAATTTGGATGCTGTTGGGAATCCAGAAATTATAAACGTCAAGCACACGATTTGCATAATTTATTTTACACTGTACGTATTCATTATTTTATTCAGCTATTTGTACCACATGCCGTAAGAAACACAACGAACGAGTGACTAGCGAAGCAAAGTGGCTGCGGCCAGAGAAAGAAGCCCAGCCTGAGTCAGCTTCTGAACAAGAAACGGAATCTGAGAGGTTTGTTTTCATATCAACTGAAAATTAAGATACTAGTAAGATATATGGATTGCGATTTGCTTTTACTTTCTGTGCCGGGTTGTGTAAGCGTACTGCCATGACAACTATCAGTCAAGCTTTAGCCTCCACGCCATTCCAAGAAACCCCGTCAGCACCACAGTGCAGTCAAGGCGAATCTCCCTGGATTCCAGAGACTCCCTTGAGCATGTCAGAAAACTCCAACGCAATTGATACCTATAACGTAGCGATTAATGAAATTGCCCTCCTTACGCCAGGAGTTTCCCGGGAACCTCTTCCTTTTCAGCTGAAGATCCCCTGGGAAGAAGCAAGGGAGGTTGACAAAAAGAAAATCATAAAAAAAGCAAGCGAAGATTGTCTCTTTGTATGTAAAGCAATCGCCCCCGAGAATGGCGACAAACTATTCGAATCTCCAAGGGAGAAAGAATCGATCGCCCACCACGTGATGATCTGGTGATATTGATGACCGCGTATAAAAATGCTTCATCAAAGAACTTAAAGAAACAAATTCTCAGCCTTTATGCTTTTCGATACCCAGCAAAAACCCTACAGGCAATCCATTCACCTTATGGAAAACTTTCAAACTGGCAAATTAAGTAGGCCCGCTCACACGCAAAGATCTATGGCCCTGGCACAGTACCAGTGTCAGAGGAAAAACATCGCGTACGCCTTGATATGAAAAAGGTGGACCATTTCGTGGAATTTGCTAATCGTCCTCATTTCTATCAAGATGTCGCATATGGCAATAAAATTCTCAAATTTGATAGTGGTGAGAAGATTCAAATGCCTAATGTTGTGCGAACTGTAGCAATGTCGACCGTGATCAATCAGTATTTTGAATTTTGCAAAGAAGAGCAGTTTGAACCCTTGAGCCGATCAGCGTTATTCAAAATCTTAGATGTGAGAGAAGCCTCCCAGCGTAAGTCTCTTCAAGGGCTTGATAACATAGCTGCTGATGGGGCTGCTGGTTTTCAGACTGCGGCCAGAATCATTGACGACTTAGAGAAAGGAGGAGGAAACAAGCAGTGGTGTAACAAAAGAAGGTCGAGAGACTCGAAGCAGTACCTGAAGACAGATTATCCTGTCCACTGCAAACCGGATGAGTCAACTTGTTCCGATCACTGCAGAAAGTTTGCCTTAAGTGATAATTGTGACCCAGACTTCCAGGTTGTGTGTTCCCATCAGCATATTGAAAACTATGACCAGTGCCAGACTTTGAAAGCAGTTTTGGACGAAGTGGAGGCAGAAATCCGAAGTTCTTCTTGGAATCCGTATAATCAAGAACACCGAGAAGATCTTCTTTATGACTTTGAGCGGGCACGATCAGACATACAACAGTGGAAAGCCCATGTACTTCGCTCAATCAACCAGGACGAGGCCAAACAGGACATCTTGAAAATGGAGGATTCAAGTTCGGCATTGATAGTAATGGACTGGGCCATGAAATTTTTTGCAGCTGAAGTATCGAGAAAGGGAGTGTGACTGGTATGGGAAAAGGGGGTTGAGCTGGCATATTTCCACAGTTATTTCATTCAATGCCAGTTCTGAAGGTCTGCAGCTGAAATCGTATGCTCACCTCTTCGACTCATGTCAGAAAGATTGGTTTGCTGTTTGTTCTATCCTTGAGAATCTCCTGAAGGCCATCAAGACCGAAAACCCAGAAATAGAATCTGTTTATCTGCGTTCTGACGGGGCAGGGTGTTATCACAACAACTCCCTTATCGCTGCAGTTACAGATATTGGAGAACGAATTGGTGTCCGTATCCTTCGGTACGACTTTTCTGAGCCACAACATGGTAAAGATGTCTGCGACCGTATTCTGTGTCCCATGAAAGCGTCCATACGCAGATACTGCAATGAGGGTCATGACATTTTATCTGGAGATGATATGCGTAGAGCACTTTCGGAACGCTTTGTAAAGGGTACCTCAGCATGTGTCTGCCTCACTGACGTCCGCAAAAAGACACTCGATGTTCAGAGTGTCGAGGGACTCAGCAGTTATCACAACTTTGCGTATGAAACAAATGGGATGCGTGTCTGGAAGTCATATGGAATTAGCCCAGGAAAATTAATTCCCTTTGATGGCCTATTTAGAAGGCACCAAATTCCTACTGACTTAGTGGTTGTGAGGGACTTTTTTCCTTTCAAGGATACTCGTTTATATAAGTTGGCATGTGCGAGCGGTGCTGAAAAGGAAGGAATTTTTCCCTGTCCTGAAACTGGATGTCAGATGACCTTCGAAAAATTCGGCGATCTCGAAGCTCATTTATAGATGTTGGAGATCATAATCCAGGAAAACCGAAAATAGAGTCGACCTTTGACAAGCTTAGAAGAGAATGGGCTCAGAAATTCTCTACTGTTGACCAGGTAAAGAAGTCTGCTAGTCCTGACAGGAGTACAGCAACAGCAAGTAAGAGTGCAGGATCCAGATGTGAACTTCCACTCGGGTGGGCGCTGCAAAGTCCTCGGCGTGGGGCAACGGGATTTTCTAACAAAGTGAAGGAATACCTAACAGCAAAGTTTGATATCGGAGAAAAAACAGGAGATAAAGCCGATCCAATGCAAGTAGCTTCAGATATGCGAAGCGCAAAAGATGACGGCAATAGTCGACTTTTCACAAGAGAGGAATGGCTCACCAAAAACCAGGTTAAGGGATTCTTTTCCCGCCTTGCCACAGGGCGAAGGAGACATGGTAACGAGGACATTGATATTAATGATGCCTACGCAGAAAAGGAGGAAGAAGAAAGAGAGAAGCTCCTTGCTGATATTGCCTCAGAGCTCAGCCCGCAGCATCCCATCTTTTACGATACTACTGACCTGTGCAAATGCGTCAAGGAAGACAAACTGCAAAAGTTTAATGTCACAATGCTCAAAACAATTTTGCTTCACTTTGATGTTGCATTCAACTCGAGAGATAGGAAGAAGGACTTGGTGCAGAAGATGTCCTCTTTTGTTCAAGAATGTAATTGCTTCTTGAGCAATAACTAAACTAAACTGATCACATCAGTCGCAGACGATGTTTTTACTTCGATTTTATTTTAGCAATCTGCGAGAGTTCCAGTAGTCAGGACGTCACTGAACTAACATCGCTCCGCGTTTTTTCAAAATGTGTAATGTAGCCCGGCAATGTGATACATGTATGAAATTACTGTGTTTAAAAAATTCTGAAACTCCACTCTGCAGTTAGGATTCCGAACTAAAATCATGAGCAAAGATGTTGTTTTTCATGTTCACTGAAGAGAAACTGCTCCTATTTTTGTGTTACCTGCGAGAAATTTTTTTCAGCTGATTTAGCTTACAACTTGGAGACGAAGTGTTAAACTGGTCGGGTATTCTTTCATGAACTCGTTACGCGTGACAACAATTGTAGTGAAAGAAACTTGTTCGCTATATAGAATTCAGTTTATGTTTCTACAAATATTTTACATTTGTAAACGTACTTATGCAACTTCCAGTGAGCAAAGGAAACATACAACAGTGGTCATTTTGGTGAAACCCGTCTCAGTGTTTTTTTTTTTGTGAGAGACAAATAAACACAGCTGGAAGAACTTACTCGATAATTACATTACAATTATCTTGCCGTGAAATAAACAACGATGCATCCAATTTATTCCGAGATTTTTTTTATTTTTCATCATTTTTAAAATATCACTTTAGTTAACGATCTCTCCATAAGTTTTCCTGCTTTATTTATTACCAACTCCGAATCTTGTGAGAAAAAAAAAACGATCAAAGGAACAATGTGTTGACATTGACCAAAACTGCATTGTTTATACCGTACACCGATTTACTTTGCCGGCCTTGGTGATGACTCCCCAAAAAATTTTGAGAAACCTACAACATCAAGAACAGGAAATGAATTGGTCTGAATACCTAGCAATATGAATAGCCTTTATGCCTCTCATTTCGTTGGAAATAGTATATCTACGAGATTTTAAATCAACCGTTTGCGTCAACCAAAAATTGGTGATGCGTGACGAATGATCAGTGCTAGAAATCAAAAGCATGGCAATGTTCAGAGATTCCCCAATATTTTGGTGTAATGAAAGTCTCTTTGAGTTCTCCAAGCATCAAAAATCACTAAATCTAATCAGGTAAGGTCAAAACCTTCGCTGAAAAAAATTAAATTACAATTCAGTTCACTTACGAGATTCGTCATTTCTAGACAAAATGTTGAATTTTTGTCACTTTTTCGAATTTTTTGCGCGCTTCAGAATTACGAGTGCCCACAACTTTTAATACAGATATCTGTAGCTTAGCCTTAGTACATTACGCTGATAACAGTCATCATTCATGTAGAGGTCCCACTTTTGAAAAAATCCTGTTTGTTTGGAGGCTATGTTAGCAAAAATTCTCAAGACGCTTTAAAGAGGATTCGGGAAAAAAATCACAACTTTGCTTGTGTTTGAGATGAGCGAGTAATTTTTTTATTTTTTGGAAAGAAGAAATAATTATGTAGTAATTCTGAAAAACTTAGGCTGTTTTGTTAAATGTGCGAGATTTTAGCACACATCGCGTAAGCAACAAAAGTTGGGGTTTCAATTTCCGGTTTTGTGTGGTTTTCGACTTGTCTATAAAAAAAATTCGTCAAAAAATAGAGAAAGCGAATCTGGCGAAATAAAGGGCATTTTCGTTCATTGGATATGTTCCTTGAATTGTGTAGAAAAAATGAAGCCAATCTATTTTCCACCAAAATTTGAGTGGTCGGTTCTTACACGGACACGCTCTTAACAGTAATCTGGTTGGCAAACAATAACATTTTAAAACTGCTTTATCCTTAACAGACAAAAATTTATATTTTAGCTGACAGTCGCGATTAAAATTTTAGGTATGTGCTACACCTTGGTTTACCCTGAGACTCAAGCCATAAGATCTTTAAGCATTGAACTAAAACATATGTAAAAACTGACTTGGGTAATTCAGTTTGCGCTTCACAAGAACTCTCCGAAATTAAACAAAATTTGGTTGAAATATGAGACCATAAGTCGCGGTTTGTTGGTGTTTACGACAGCTTGCCGCTACTCTCGCAAGACCTACTGTACTTATATCTCACAAAAACTTGTTAACAAAATAATTTGCATTTACAAAATTACCTTA
>JAHPZR010032846.1:7500-16565 GCA_019787425.1 Platygyra sinensis | reverse complement strand
TGCTGCAAAAGCGTGAATTTATCTCTCGAGGAACTTAAAAACGTAACAATAATACTTTATTCTAATACAAGAACTGTTCAGATAGCCAAATTCCCTGAAATAAGTCACATCACAGCTCTCTTGGCCGTCACGTAAATGCCGCGTCACGCAAAAACGTAGAAAACCAAGCGTCGTCTATCTTTAAACCAGGAACCCATTCGGAGTCTGAATATTAGTTTCTTATATAGTTTTAATTTAGTTTTTTTCTTATACATTAAAGTAAAATCTCAGGAGGATCAATAGTTCTGAAGTCTGAATGTCAGTGAGGTCATGTGAAAACCAGAAGTTGGAACACGAGCCACTAGCTAGAACAATCCTTCATTCCTCTACTGTGAAAAAGGACATCCTTAGTTTGCAAATAAGAAGAACTGAGTATTCCAAATCTTCTCGACATTTGCACAATAAGGTGAAACGTATTGGAAGAAGACAGAAAATTAGTTGATCTAAATACCTTTCTTTTGCAGCCTATCTGTTCATAAGGACAGGGGATCAGTGACAATGGACAATCGTTTAAGGTGTGGTCTGGAATCTGAAAGATTTACATGTAAATCATGGTTTTAAAGTGTCTATACGGCTAAAAGGGTTTTTGAAGTTTTGGTTTCACTATAATGTGCAAAAAGGTATTTTTGTCAATAAAACGTTACGTTTGAATTATGAATGTTCAATTTTGACTTCGCCTCAAGTTTGTACTTAAAATAGGTTATTAGCAGTTGATTATGTCGCGTGGTTATACCGCAGCGTCGATGAACAGAAAAGTGAATTTGCTTGTCTATATCCAAAGCTCTTCACATTTGAGACTGTTAAATACAGAAAGAATATCTTAGTGCTGTCATCTAATGCTGTATACATCAACCGATCATCAAATGTGTTTCCACTGACTTTTCACTATTATCAGTCCTACAAAGGAAGCTAAAATCTGAATATCACCTCACTTTTAGATCACACAAGCATAGATAAATAGAAAAAGAATGGCTTACTTTTTCTCTGGGAATTGAACAACCACAATTGTTTGTACAAGGTACTGGGCACTTGGTACACTTTCCCTCATGATCCTGCAAGTGAAACTGTACGTTCAGCATCATACATGTACGTGTATTAAACATTCCACATCTTTCAGAGTGAGAAGTTTCTCTTTATCATTTACTAACTACAAGGTATTGGGCACTTGGTACACTTTCCCTCATGATCCTGAAAGTGAAAATTTACGTTCAGCATCATTTATGTCTTGAACATTTCACATCTTTCAGAGTGAGAAGTTTCTCTTTTTCATTTACTAACTTCTATGCTCCAGTCACTCCATTCCAGAAATATATAGACTTTAAAAATGACTACTACCTGGTGACTCTTCCATACAATTCCTTTACCTTTCATGAACACACACGCATACTTTATTGACACATGCTCACTGGGCTTTTCAGAGCCAACTTTATCCCCCATCCCCCTCCCCAAAAAAACACTTTGAAATAAAAAAATAAAAATTACAGAAGCCAAGAACATTAGTAACAAAATAATAACAATACACTAACAACAACAAAAAATTAAATAAATATGACAATGATTAAATGAAAACACCAATTAAAAGACAAATTCAGACACACTTGCCAAAGGAGACTTGAAATCAGTAACGTTCGGGTTCGTTCAATTTGAGTGCAGGCTGCAGCACAGAGAGGTCGCCCTGTATTAAAGGTTCCTATGGCCTCTAGCAGTGTGGAAGAGACGTATATTCAAGAATTGAGAATACGTGGTAGTCCTTTTTCGACGGTGGATCCACAGGGAGCACACAATCTTGCTGAGTAGAGAAAGAGAGTAAATAAAGAAACGAAAACAATGAACAGTTTACTTTTGGCTCCTCTTGTCATCTCTTATCTGACACGATTTTACTGGGAAAACGGCTGCTTACAAATCCTGCGCAACACTGAAGCGCTAAACGCGTACCTAGGCCTTTTCCGCGCTCAGCAAATTTTTTTTTTCGTTTGTTGCCCCCGCAGGGTTTTGGCCCAGACGGCCAAAACCCGAGGAGGCACCCTAGGAGCCCCCGCGTATAGAGAGGAAAATTTCGCTGTCCTAGAAAAAATCTCGAGTTTTGAGAACACGGCTCGCAAAGGATTGCCGAAAGTTCGCTGGGGGTCGAATAAACAAGCGAAGGATTCTGGGAGCGTGGTCTACACCACGCGGTTTTGAATTCCACATTTGGGAAGGTAAGGTTGTGTGTCAGCTTTCTCGATCAATTTAAGTTGATTATTTGAAAAGCCGCTTTGAAGTTCATTTGATCCAGATTCTAAATTGTGGAAAATAGCATTGCTCATCGAGGTTTTTGACGAAACTTGCATAAATTTATTACTTCATCGATCAATTGTCACTACTAGAAATTCGAGGCCAGTGTGGTTCAGTTGCAACTAAATAGCTAAATGCCCGGGTAAATACTCTTCCGATCGTTTATTTACCTTTGACATCTCGTTTATTTGGATCACTTATTTTTACCGCTGAGTAATCTTAGGTGGCCTAGAGCCCATTTGACGGCTGGGTGACTGGCAGGGATGCAAATGTAAATGTTTGCGGCGTTTTCGTTGAGGACAAAAAGCTTTACTCTAATTGCATATATGGCGACTGTATCGCGATACTTCTGGTTATATATCGGAAAAAATCTTGACTTCTGTTCTGCTTTCGAGATACGTTTGCTCGTATATCAAGACAAATGGTTTGTTTCAGTATCAAGCTATAACAAAAGAGTGGTTTGATATTTTTTTCCAGAATCCACTTCGTGGGAGTATTAAGTAAAAGAATTCCATGTAATAGAATGAGTTGAACAGAATGTGTTCGTTTAGTTAACTTAGTTGATTCTTTGGATCACATTTATGGTAAGATGCCTAAGTTACTTGAACAGTACGAGTGATACAGTTTACAAAAGAAATTAAAATTTTAGTTCATACAATAACGTTCAATATTATTGTTTTCAATCAAAGCGGGGGTAGCTTTAGTGATAACTATTACTAGTACAAGATAAAAGAGATGACAAGAGGAGACCATTTATAATGTTAACTGTTCTTTGTTTTCATTCCTTTATTTACTCTCTCTCTACTCAGCAAGATTGTGTGCTCCCTGTGGTGGATCTTTTGAAAAGCTTACAATAGATTGATGTCAAGTGCCCTGGAACCCACCTGTCCTGCACATAAAACCAGAACGATAAATCGGAAGCTAGTGGAAAGCTTTGAGCAAAGGAGTTATGTGATTGAATGTGACCTAGGCCCTGTTTAGTTTACAAGAAGGCAAGAAAACTCTACCACAGGGTAACTCTGGTAAAAGTATCTTGGCAAACTAGGTTGCTATGGTTACCCTGGCACAAAAAATGCACCCTTAACGTTTAAATTCGAATTACCCTCATCTGCCATTTGGGATGTGGCTCACTGCAGTGTTCACATTGAATGATCCTCCACTGACATCTTAACCTAACATGCTGTTGAAAATTTCTCTTTCGTACTTTGACGTCACAGTTTTTGTTTGTGCAGGGGACAAGCACACAAGGGCAAGATGCCAAGTGATCCTGTAAAATAAATATATCAGCATTACCTTTAAAAGGAATCTTGGCTGAAAAGCAGTTTAAGTTGCAAAGTACATGTATACACAAGGTGGTGGAACAGAGAATTAACTCTGAAGTTTAAATAATTTAAAGTGCTAATTGAACCCATAAATAACCCACTGGGCGTTAGCCCTAGTAAAGGGAATCAGGGAACCACATGAGGTAAAGAAAAATCTTTTGACCTCGGTGGGAATCAAACCCACGACCTCCAGATTAGATCTATTACTACTCTGCTGACTGAGCTACGAGGTCGGACAGAGAAAGTCGGGGACGATTTTAGTGGTGAATCGCAGCTAAGAGAAAGTTGTGCCGTGTAGCACTATAAACACAAATGGTGGAACAGAGAATTAACCCGGAAGTGTAAATTAAAGTGCTAATAGAACTCATGAATAACCCACCGGTCGTTAGCCCTAGTAAAAGGGGAATCAGGGAACCACACGAGGTAAAGAGAAATCGGATCATGTGTATTTTGTGCACCCCTCGACTGATATATCGGTCGACATAGCGGCCGAGTGTAGACCGATGTATCGGTCGACATATCGGCCGAGTGTCGACCGATACGTCGGTCGACATATCAGTCGAGTGTTGGTTGATATGTCACCCGAGATATGTCGGTCGACATATCGACCGATGTATCCGTCGATATGTCTACCGACACTCGACCGATATGTTGATCGATATGTCGACCGAGAGTGGTTGTCCGATTTGTCGGCCGACATGTCGATCGATAGGCTACCGACATTCCGCCAATACTTCACTGCTACTTGCCCTGGTTGCGTGACCTGGAACAAAGTGATGCATATAGCTTCATGTCATTATCTTAGAACGTTTTGGGAGCGATGCTTGCTTCAAAACGATATTTTAAAAGTTTTTTTTTTCATTTATATATTTCCTTCAAAATAGTATTAGAATATGGATAGGATGCTGATGACAGTCGACCGATATACCACCGACAGTGAACCGATACTCTGCTGACAGTCAATGGTCGACCTATCGGCCGAGTGTCGGCTGCTATATCGACCGAGATATCTGCCGATAGTCGGTCGATATGTCGGCCGATATCTCGGTTGATACATCGGTCGATATGTCGACCGACACATCTCGGTCGACATCTCGACCGACACTCGACCGATATGTCGACCGACATATCGGTTGACACTCGGCCGATATGTCGACCGATACATCGGTCGAGAGTCGGTCGATATGTCGACTGATATATCGGTCGAGGGGGTGCACAAAATACACATGATCCGAGAAATCTTTTGACCTCAGTGGGAATCGACCCCACGACCTCCGGATAAGATCTACATGTACTGTTATTCTGCTGACTGAGCTACACCATTCGTGTTCATAGTGCTACCCAGCACAACATTCATATGTATAAAAAAGGGTTTTCTTTGACTGATACTGGGGTTTTATGTCAATATCTCTCTGTAAGTGGCTTGAAGAGTATGTGTTTGGTTTTCAGTTTAAACCCTTGGGTGTCACCACGCTTACTTTAAAGTAATTTATAATGTGATTACGCGCTCAGAGATCTCCATGGAGTCTACAGGGCTGGGTCGTTCGAAAACTGGTTAACAAAAAACACTGCAAGGAAAAGGAAGCGAATAAGAAATGCTGTGGTAATACAAGCTGCAGGCGAGTGTTTCCAAAGCTTTTTCGAGTTCTCCCAAACTTTCACAATTGTTTCTATAACTTGACAGAAACACGGACTACATGTTTTCTATCTCTTTTAGAAAACACCAGGATGAAAAAAGGAAAACAGCTTATTAATTTTAATTATCAGAATATAAATTCTAGTTGCATATGCCATAATTACGCCAACAGCTTGTGTTAGTTGTGTCTCCATGAAGTTATAGAAACACGATTTTTAACCAATCAGCACACGTATTTTCTCAGTACTGTTTTCTAAAGAACATCATTATCGTTAGTTTAGTGGTCATTACAATTTATGACTATAAATATACTGATGGGCTAGTACAGTGTCAAATTTTCATGTGGCAATAATATTTTTTTCAGTTCAATGATATTAATAAAGACATACACTGCTGAGAGATCATTGAGTTGCACTTTAATACATGTACTGAACTTCATGTTTAGTTTTTTTTCCTGTCAGTGTATAGGGTTAAACAAGGGACACTTCTACAGCTCCTAAGATGTTTCAGTAGTGTCTCCTAAATAATAGAATTTCTGTTACCTTTTTGTTCCTCAGTTCACCAGTCCAGACACAACCCTCAGTTGGACATTTGATGGCAAGAGAAAGAATCTTCCTCTCTGTCGCTTTATCTGGAAAGACATCCTATTAAAAAAAAATAATCTGAAAAACAAAAACTGTACAGATGCAAAAAGAAAAGTGGAACCAACTCTACCAGCACTTAATTATTGGAACACTTACTTTATAAGAAGCTTTTAATATCTATATAATTTTACATTCAATTTGTTTTCATCCCCATTTAGACCCATTTGTAATACAGATTGACATTGCCCAATGACTAACTGATAATTTCAGTGTTTGAAAGTTTTCAACACTGCTTCTTGAAAAAAAAAAATAAAAAAATTGTACAATAATTTCTTCTACAAAAGTATACACCTGGTTTTTAAGGTTATTTACCTGGGCTGGGTTCAGGTCTACTTTGTCTGTAGGACAGTTGCAATGTTGGCCATTATCTCCCTGCCTGATCAAGAAAAAAGTTGATAGAAAAATATCAAATTATTATTAATAGTTCGAACAATCCAGTACCTGATCTTAAGTGTTTGTTTGGGTGTCAGTGGAGGTTTTGGCTTGGATGCAGCCAGGTGGCTGTCACATCCTGGTGTCATATATGCCAAGGCATCTTCCTGTTGCTCAGGTGTGTGTGTTGGTGTTGTGATTTTGAGGTTTCTGTAATCAATTAGTTTTTCTACAGGGTTAGGTGATTGGCCCCACACCTAACCCCTGACCAGGGGAACTGTCCTTTGCCGAGTCTCTCTCCCAAGACTAATCTGGTATGGCTGAAGCTGCATGGGATTGCTCGCACAAATAGCATAGCTCTTGGGGTCATCAAGACACTCAAGCCCCATATCAACACCTGCAACAAGGTGGCGAGACAAATGCCATCCAGAACAGGGAACATTGCAAAATTTATCAAATGCATTTTTTTAGCCAGAATATATACACTCAAGTAAACCAGCAATAGTCCAGTTTCGAATTCTCCATGACCGCTGAATAAAAGCACTGACAACGCATTTGTACAGGGTTAGCCTTGACCTTAAAAAAATATTCATAAATACCGGCGGGAAGGTGCCACAAATTTGAAAATTAAACAATACACAGAGCTGTAAACAGGTCATCTTCTCGCTGGAATTTGTGAATATTTTACTTTAGGTCGAGGCTAACCCTGTACAGATGCGTTCTCAGTGCTTTTAATCAGCGGTCATGGCGAATTCGAAACTGGACTTTTGAAAGCATCAATTTTTGTGAATTCTAATGTGACTTTTCAGATTCAAGTTATGTCACATACCACAACTATACCAAAGCCTTTTTCAATGCATTTAATGAACATAGGTACTCAGCTTTTGGGAAACATCTTAAAGGAAGAGTTCCCACCTTGAATGACCAAATTAGCACCGTGAATAAATACAAACTGAGGAAATCTGGAATGCCTGATTTATGAAATAAAATTGATCAAGGAAAGGAGACCAATGCAACTTTAAAACTTTGAATTCGCTTGTGTCCCCAATAGCTGGACCATTTAACAGTTGTCTGCTCAGTGACCTGGCCTCTGAATGGCAGCGAGGCTGGAGATGACCTTGTTTTGATACAGACCCCACTGCTGTTGTTGTGTAAATAAAGCTGTTCTTATGCTAATTAGGTGCATTTACGTGACAAAACCAGAGAGGTCTGTATCAAAGCAAGGTCACCTCCAACCTCGCTACCATTCAAAGGCCAGGTCACTGAGCAGACAACTGTGAAATGGTCTATTACATTTCTAGCTTTTTGATTGGCTAAAAAACTCCGATTATGAGCCAATAGTTGGAGTGAGTTTTACGTCACATGGAAAATAATGCGCCAAGTTTAAAATTTTTTGCTTTGTTAAATTGTGGAAATAAAAATCGGCTGCAAAACCCGCTTTGAGAATTTACTAATTAAAAACAATTATTCCATTCGCCCTTGTTGGATATAAAGTGATTATAACCAACTCGCGCTACGCTCATTGGTTCTTTTATCACTCCATATCCAATGCGGGCTCATGGAATAATTGTTATGTAGCACCTTTAGTTATCACTTAGGAGCAAGATCTTCAATTGACACATAAATAAAGTACATGTATCATCATTATCACCATGACACCAAAGTGTCCTGTCCTTGTGTTAATATCTCTTTTAAAAATATCTCTTTTTAGTTTCCATATAGTCACATGTCACACTAAGCATATAATTTAATTTTGCCACCTTATGAACATAGTTGTAGATCCTATTGTAATGCAAAAGCGAAGCTACATGTACATGACTTGTACACATTTACTTGACAATCACATCTGAGGATGTTAAAACATCGTATATTGTTCCCGCTACCGTAATATTTGTGTTGAAAATTTTCGAGTAGTTTGGCCAAAATATCCTTCACAAATTTTTCATGGCTTGCAAGTACAACATTGATCTCTTCATTACCACTAAAGTATCTTGGGGCATTCGCATCTAGGTTTAGGGATATACCCACTTAGTCAATTTCAGGGCACTATGGAAACCATAATATTCTTTCTTTTATTAAATGTATGCCTTGCCTTGCTGACTCCATTTCTTGAGAAAATTTTGTTTTTTACCTTGCAAAAAAGGGGAGGAGTTCAGAGCTTGGTAACCAGGCATACAACTGGAGACTAAAGGTATTTCTGGTTATTATATATACTGGGGTAAAGTATCCAGTAACTGAAATTACAGAAATTTTAATGAAAATGTCACAGTAAGATATTTTAAACGTTTTTTTCAGATTAAAAAAATGTCTGTTTGTGACTTAAATTGCACTTGAAGGCACAAGGGGTACGGTCACTACAAGGGGGTAATTGGACACTACAAGGGGGTATGGACACCACAAGGGCATATGGACACTACAAGGGGTAGAGACACTACAAGGATGTACGGACACTACATTTTGGTTATTGTGCCCATTTTTTATGACAATTAAAAAACTAAAACCCCCTTCAATACCGCATTTGTATATTACCCAACCACAACAGAAAACAAGTAGACTAATTTTACATTTAGTCAAGTGGTTCTTGTAAACTCCTCATTGGATATAGATACCACAGTCTCAACTTGAAGTACTGTTAGTAGTATTTTTTTCTGCCATGCATATAACCAAAACATTAAATACCAAGGAGATAGGCTTCAAATCCACTCAGAGAAGTATTTCTAGTGATATAATGTTTAATGTTTCCAACAAATCCTCATCCTTTGAAGCTAAAGGTTTAAA
>JAHPZR010032844.1:10000-11096 GCA_019787425.1 Platygyra sinensis | reverse complement strand
AAGTATTACTTTAATTTATATACTTTGTTTTGAGCTACCGCAAAATGTAACTTGGACCGATAAATAACGCACGTGATTAGCACGAGTACAGGCTTAAATGGGGAAAGATTGGCTCATCATATCTCTTAAACGAGAATGATGACCTATCAATTTTTTTTTTTTTTTTTTTACTTTTCGAAAAAGTTCTTGGTAGAGAACATCCAGAGAAAGTTTCAAAAAAATTCATCGGTAAATTTTATTTCTGAGAAATATCCATGCTATGGTCAATTGATACCTTTTAAAATAAAGTATCCGCTGACTAGCAGCGCGTTTTTCTATCGTGGCCTCAATTTTAGACCATAACAATGTCACGTTTTGTTTAAAGTTGACCGCTGACCGTATACTGTTTTTTTTATTGTAACGCTGGCTCATGTCAGGTTAACTAATTGATGTGTTTCATAGTTAGGTTAATAAGTGACAGATTAAGTAGATTCGCACGCCCCGACTGGATATCGCTTCAGAGGACAGCTAAGTTCCATTGCGTAATTTCATCCTAAGGATAATGAGCTGTTAAATGTACTGATAAACCACACACGACATAAGAGTGTAAAGGGATGAGGTCGGGCGTGCAAAACATTTCCAGTCGAGACGCATGCAATTCAAGTCTACATTAAAGTATGCTCATCATGCTTCAGAAGCTCCATGCCATTAACCAAGATCTGCGTCAGCTGGACGCTTCCTTTCTTTGCATGGTTCTGTTATACTTAGTATGTGTCATGGGCAAGGGGGTAGAAAACACCTTTGCTGCTAGCTAGTGTATAGTAATAATAATAATATTTTAACGAGCAACCCAACTTGCCATAGCGGTGTCAGTAAAGCCCTCAAAAATAAATACAAGTATATTAATTAACGAACTAATACTTGATTTTAAAAAAACTGCCTAATCCTTATAACACTGGAGCTAACTAGAATAAACTTCGTTTTGAGATTCAGCTAAGAAGTTATATGTTGCCTTCTAGGTACAACGACGACAAATGGAATTGCATCTTAAATCTGACGTGAAACCCCATCTTGACTTAGCTTGTGTCAAACTTGAGACACGGACGTTTATTTGGAA
>JAHPZR010032843.1:7500-14894 GCA_019787425.1 Platygyra sinensis | reverse complement strand
ACAGGCAGGTTTGCATTAACACTTAGACTAAAGATGCGCAGACACCGTTGAATTAACCCCTAGTCCGTAGAACTGATGAAAACCTTTTAAATTAGAAGTACTTTTCTTTAACAAGCGCTCAAAAACACTCGTGTTCTATTTTACACTTCAAACTTATAGCAACCATACTATGGTTTTCTATGCCGTTAATACATGAATAAAAATTACCCAAATATAGGCTTTCCCTCCGCCCCAATGAGCTGTGTTAGCTTCGCAATGTGTCGTGGCGAAATGTACCGGCCCCGTCTATTTTTCCTTTCGAAGGATTTATTCGGCAGCCAGTAATATGCCCAGTCTTGGCATGCAAAAGTTGAACGGTTTTGAAGTACACTTTCACTCAGCATCAAGTGAATTGTTGTTGAAGGAGTGGAGATCCGGCAGCAGATGCCATCCCGAAATAAAATAATTCGTGCGAATAATTTGGGCCTAATTGCTGATACTTGCTCACCGCCCAATATTGTCGGTCCAGGCGCGATTACAAAATAGTCAAAGACAGCGCACAATAACTTGAAGGCTGACCAGAATACAAGAAATCTCCGCAAATTCATTGTTTAAATATAAGGTGTCCGGTCGACTTCTTTCATAGAGAGGCACACGTAAACACCAACTGGGTTTACTTTGTAAGACTGAAGTTAAATTAATCAATCATCATCACTCAATCAATCAATCAATCAATCAATCAATCAATCATCAATCAATCAACTCAACTAATAGGGTTGCATAAATGCTAATTTCTGAATTCTGTTGACGGATCAATTCATTCCCACAGGTAAAAAGGATAAGATATTTCTCTCCGATCTCCGAATCAATTTATTTTAAAACAGCGAAACTGTTTTAAATAAATGATTCGAGATCGGAGAGAAAATCTTATCCTTTTTAACCTGTGGGAATGAATGATCCCAACAGAATTCAGAATTAGCATTTATGCAACCTATTTAGTTGATTGATTGATTGATTGATTGATTGATTGATTGATTGATTGATTGATTGATTGATTGATTGATTGATTAATTTAACTCAGTCTTACAAGTAACCCAGTTGTTACTTGCCTTCTTATGAAAGAAGTCGACCACACCTTATATTTAACAATGCATTTGGGAGATTTTCTAGTATTCTGTCAGCTTTCAAGTTATTGTGCGCTTTGACTATTTTGTAATGGCCTGGACCGACAATATTGGCGTGAGCAGTATCAGCAATTAGGCCCAAATATTCGCACGAATTATTTTAATTTATGGAGGCATCTGCTGCGGACTCCACTCCTCAACAACAATTCACTGATGCTGAGTGAAAGTGTACTTCAAAACGTTCACTTTTTCATGCCAAGACTGGGCATATTACTGGCTGCCGATAAATCCTTCGAAGGAAAAAAGACGGGGCCGTACATTTCGCCAAGACACATTGCGAAGCTAACACAGCTCATTGGGCGGAGGGAAAGCTATATTTGGGTAATTTTTATTCATGTATTAACGACATAGAAAACATAGTATGTGCTAAGTTTGAAGTGTAATAGAACACGAGTTTTTTGAGCGCTGTTAAAGAAATATTCTATTAAAAGGTTTTCATCAGTTCTACGGACTATGGGTTAATTCAACGGTCGCCATCTTTATTCTAAGTGTTAATGCAAACCTTGCTGTGCTATTGTTTTCACGGGATATTAATTAAGGTTTGTAATGCTATCTTCACCATTTACCTGTTTTGTTTTGTGTTCCATTTAAGCCTGGTGCATCGCTAAACTTGCAGGTCCCGTTGTTCACACAGGGACAACTTACGCAGATATCTGTTTCAAGACACAATTTTGGAAGATCTTGTTTGAGAACAATACAAGAGACTAATAATCTTGAAATATGAGGTAAATATGAGGTTACCAGTTTCACATTGTGTTCCATTAAAACCTGGTGCGCAGCTGCAGTTAAATCCGTTCACTCGGTCTGTGCAGATCCCGTTGTTCTGACATGGATGACTTGCGCAATCATCGATGATATCTGTTTTGGGAGATCAGATGAAAAAATATAATAATTTAAGAACAAAAAGCGAAACAATTCAGCCTGCTTGTTGCTTACTCTGTTAATAATGAGAATATTTGCTAGGCTTTAACTGCACTGAAAACAATTTGAAATATAAGAAGTAGAGCTAATTGTTGTAGTAAATATTTTCCTTGTTTTCATTAGCATAATCCATTTGGCTACTACGGAATTCACAAATTCAAGGTGATTCTAATCGGTTATACCCATCTATATAGTAATTTATCGAACACTTCTTTGCATCGTGTTTCATTATGATCACGAAATCTGAACAGAAACAAATTGGATCTGTTCGTGGAACTTCATGCACATGAAATGCACACCAGTTGACAGCTACCTGTTTCACATTGTGTTCCGCCAAAGCCTGGTGAGCAGCTGCAGTTGAATCCGTTTACTCGGTCTGTGCAGGTCCCGTTATTCTTACAAGGATGACTTCTGCAGTCATCGATATCTGTTTTAGAAGATAAGATTGAAAGGGAAAAAAGTCAAAAGATGATGCTATATTTAATGGAGGCAGGAGCAAAAATAACATCTACATCAGGCTCTAATATAATAATACAATTTGAGGTGGTCTACCAAATCGAACCTCTGATTGCGACCACCTCTCCTCAGCGACCAATTTTCCAAATACCAAACTTTCTGAATCAGATCCCTATATTTGGTTCGTCTTGTAAATGACCACCCGAGAACACTTATAGAGCTAAAAGTTTGAAAATCTCTTTTATTTTGATGTATGACTCGTCCGAAGGTTAATGCTACTTGAAGTTGCCGTAGTTTGCTCAAAAATGCTAAATAAATCTAAATACATGAATCGGACAAATTTGGCCATATATTGGCGTGTTTGTGATCATTGTTCAGCGAAGGTGGGTCGAAAAAGACTTGCCCGCATTATTAAATGTAAGCAAACAATCTGATGTCTGGTAACTGGGGATGGGAGGGGGCTGAGGTCGGAAAAAATATTTTTCTTGCGAGATACCGGCGGTACGAGGGCCAAGGGAAGAAGGGCGAATTGCTCAAGAGAAATATATTTCATCCTCAAGGGAACGCCCCTCTATTTCCTGGGGTTATACTTCACACAAAACAGGTTTACGGACCATTGCATGGCTGTTATGGCTCGACATAAATAACATTAGTATATACACACTCAGTGATCTTGGTGTTTTAAGCAATCTGATTGGTTCGCTATCTCTGGCTAATTGTTAATTATACATGAGTATAATGTTTGGTTTTGTTTTGAAATGGCCCTAGTCAGCCACACCTTTGTTTTTGTTTACATGCGAGAATTTGGCTATTATATTTTATTCGGAGCCTGTCGAAACGAAAAAAAATCACTGCAGAACTACTCAAGATAATTAATTATACCCTCTGGAACACAGCTTACAGTAAAACAATAAGGATTCGCTTCACCATGCTATGTCAATAATTTCGATGTCATCGAAAATGGCGAAGGCTGTCTGGGGTCCTTTAACCTGCTATAAGCGACCACTTGAAAGATAATGGAGAAGATAATAAGGTGCAGCTGTAATATTACCGTATTCCTGGGTAGTACAAGAAACGGAAATTCCTCATTTTTTCTCGAAACTAACTTTTCACATAAATCATTGCATCGACATTGGCGCATGGGAAAAGTCTCTAAGCTCTCGTAAGCGGCCACTTCCCATAAGCGACCATTTGGGCTTGGCATTTTGGGTGGTCGCTTGCGGGAGGTTCGACTTACACTGGCCGCCTGAAATGACCACCATACACTTAGAGAGAGCCATTCTTATTCAAAACGAAAAGAGCACTGCCATTGGCGCCAGAAAGGACTACTTGGAAACGTTCAGAATGTTATGTTTGTTTGCCCTGATAGAAATAGAGAATGCCTTATTAATGAGATGTCCATCATTATCATAATTATCCATAATTCAGTCAGAGGCAAGCAAAAGATCGGCTCTTTGAAATATCTGTTCCATATGAGGTGATTTCTTACTTGCTGGAAACTTATGGCCACTGACCATCAGTTGCACCCAAAAAATGAGCCGATAATTGACCATCAATTATTGGTCGAGAGCAGACGCGAAACCAATTTTTGAATCTGGCGGTGCAATCTTTTTACCTCAAGGCCTATTTAACCTTAATTTTCCCCATAAATTTATCAATCGCCTCACCTGTTTGGCAAATGCTTCCTGTGTATCCTTTCTTGCAAAGGCACACATAGCTGTTCTTCTCGTAAACTGATACGCAAGTTCCACCGTTCTGGCATGGCTCACTCATACATAAAGACTAAGAGATAAACTGACATTTAGTAACTGAAGGCGAGCTTGCCCAAGCTAAGCTTGCCTAGGCTATAGGCTCAATGGAAACCACCGGTTATCATGAATGGCGACTCTGCGACTGTCTCTATCAACACAGAATATCCAAATGTAGGGGAAGAAAGTTTAGAGCTCTTCCCCTTAGAACTGATTTACTTAGGTCGGTAGTAAAAAAAACAATGTGACTGTGGCCTGTGAACTTGATTTTGGCATGAAATTGGTAAACCATAGCACAGTAAAAGGAAGCGAGTTGTCCAGAGCTGGGATAGGAATAATAGCATTCCAGCCACGAAAATATACATTCGCTCAATGTTTATTGGGTATTTCAATATATGTCAGGCGTTTCATCCTGATACAGACGACAGGAACCTTCTGGTGTGCGACGATTCATGATCGAAATAATGAGGATATCGACAGTTAGCCCATGCAGCACATGTGTGATAACTTCATGAAACACTATGATTGAGGCAATATTCATGGTTGAATGTAGCCGGGTTTTTAGGGTGTTTATGATTACAATATAAACTACTGATGCCTCGGTTTTCCGGTTATTAGCTACTACCCTGGAGAGCCGAATATTATAATAATAGTAATAATAGTAATAATAGTAATAATAGTAATAATAATAATAATAATAATAATAATAATAATAATAATAATAATAATAATAATAATAATAATAATAATTATAATTATTATTATTATTATTATTATTATTATTATTATTGTTATTGACACTTGTTAATATCGCGGTTTTACATCATTACTAACGTAACGAGACTAGTCCTAGGCTATGTTATAAAATTTACAATAATGAATGTTCAGTTAGATTATTCCATTCAACGTTCTGTTCAGTTCTTTCTATCTCTTATAGGTATAAAAGTTTCTTAACTATTTCAGCGTTTGGTGATTTTTGCTTTTCATTATTAGATATTGCGTCTCTTCTTCGTTCTTTCCTGTTTAATGTTCATTGAGATCGTTCTTCAGGCTTTGGTGGAATTCTGCTAGGAAATCGAAAACTACATTTACATGGTTGACTTTGTAATCAGGGTATTGATGTTTAACTCCCGACCTTAGCTCTCTGTATTTGTCTTGCTTGGTCTTCCACCTGTCTGATATCAAGCTCCTAGCAACTAAGACGTATGAAAAGGCCAAACTACAGCAGCACGTCGATGATTTGAATTGCAGAATGTGCTCACAAAAGCAAGAGACTGTCACCCATATAATGAGCGCATGCCCAAAGACAGCCCGGTCTCTATACACATCACGTCATGACAAACTGCTCAGATCTTACTACCACTACGTACCTACTTCAAGCTTATGGTTTCAATGAAGAAAGTGATCACAAACGACATTGGTATCAACAAAGACCACCGATATCGATCATAGAGAACTCACTAGCCAAAATAAATTGGAACATTGAATTCCACATGGGAAAATGGCCGGATGATTGATGATGATCATTATCATTATCATTATTACTTGCAGCATACTTTTTGATATATAAAATAGCATAATTGTAATATTAGTAGCCATTAGGCATAATTCTGGAGAATGAAGTGTCGTACCTTGAAGGTATCTTGAGGTTTTTATTCTCTATGTAGTAAAGCGAAAATTTCACCTTGGCGTAACGATATAAAGTTTAATTTTTCTCACTATGCCGATTCATAAAATATCACATTAGTACTCGAAAATATCTTCGAGATGTCCCGTCTTTTACTCTACTTTTAGTTTTCCCCCGTTTTTAAAACACAGGCAGCTTTTGTGGAAACGTGTTTTCTAGAGGATTTGAAGTGACAAGAACTTCCTGTGCAGATGTCTTCGCTTCATGAAAAATAAATGAGTCACATTTTACCTGCTGATGGCTTTTTGTCTTCGAACTTCAAAGTCACCGCGGCCTTCTCAGTTTGATCCTTTAGTTAATTGCATGATAAACAGTTCTGTTCACCCGTAATTGTGGGTTGAACGAAATTAGCTTTTTCAACTTCCACAGCTTACTCGATATTCATATTTTACCAAAAATGACTCTGCATGTTTTTTCAGAAATTTTGAAATGAGAAGATTTTCCTGTGGCGAGCTTTTCTGCTTCGTGAAAAATTAACAAGACAGGAAGCTAACCAGCTTGATAGCTTTTGTTGTTCGTGCTGCACTAGAGTGTCTATAAACTAACTTGTCTTTTGATGCTTGTGTTTACAAATGCTCCATTGGGCATTGAAAAGCCCCATTGGGGAGGTAACAATAAAGTATGTAATTGTCAGTTAAATGAAATAAGAATTATTTTTTACCCGTTTTTAACAGGTTGCGCTCTTTCGCACAATATCGTTCTTACTAGAAATAAACATCCAATATCCCCTCCCGACCCCGCAGTGTGAAATCCTCTATCTCTATCATTTCTTTTACCCCGATAAACGGGTAATTTTTGGTAAAAAGCGAGCGCAGTTTAGTGTAGCAAAACATTTAGCGACGAGACCTCCTTGTGTAGATGAGTGCTGCTTCACGAAAAAAACAGTCAGAAAGCCTTGTTGAATGAGCTTTGCAATATTTATGGCATCAACGTTATGTATATTGCCTCAGGAAAAGTTTCATCCGATGCCGGTCTCCCTAGATCTTGAAGATTGTAGTTTACTAAAAGAAACTCTTACCAGAATGCAATTCAAAGGGGCTGTCAGTGAACTGCACTTACCGCAATACTGAAGTGATGGAAAAACTGGCTGCTGACGAACTTGTCCGAGTTGTTGTACTTGTCAGATTGAAGAAGTTCACATAAGATTTTTCCATTGATATCCGAAAATGCAGCCAGGTTATAGGAGAAACATGACGGTACGTTAACGCATGCAAATCCACATTCTTCTTCTTTGAGGACATACTCAGTACTAAGATCTGTGACGTTTAAGTACGAGAACTCGTGGGCCTTAAAGTTGGCAAAGGCGATGCCATGGAGAACTCCTCGGCTGACACTTTTACCAAGTGCATCTATAAAATTTGTTTTACCTGTGTTAAGTCAATCGCTTACTTAAATTCATTAAAAAATCGATACTAAGTT
>JAHPZR010032843.1:0-2500 GCA_019787425.1 Platygyra sinensis | reverse complement strand
AAATTTGCAATTGAAAATTACGAGGCGTTAGGTGACGCTGTAAAAAGTAATGGTTATAGGTTTGAGTGGAGTCCCAATTCGGCCTGTAAATCATACGAGTGATAACAACATCGGACGACCGCGAAGCAAAAGTCCGATTTGTTTATCACTCGTATGATTACCTAGACGAAAATGACGACACGAGGCCTCATGATCAATTAATCATAAAAAACTACAATTTTCGAGAAAAGAACAATAGCCAAGTTATGAAGAAAGTGGGAAAAATTAATATAGACCCTCAACAATATTGTTTAATTACTTTACGAAACCATGCATAAAATGCTGATAATCGATGTTGTGTTGTAAATTGTGTCAAAATAGCATAAATTCTAGTAGCGGTTGTTATTTTTTATGAGTTGTAATAATTTCACCACGCTAATGGTCCTGTTGCCTATACCTAGGAGTAGAACATACGTCTAACCGTTTAACTAAACAGTATAGAAAACGCTTCACAGTACAGAAAATGCTCCACTTCTTACTTAATATGTGACTTTTCCTCCTAGGTCCAAAGACCACAGAAAGTTCATTGGAATCACCAAAGAGCGAAACAAGGCAAAGCAGATTGTAATAAAATGACCTTAGAAAAATGTTTGCTTTTTAAATGGCCGAGGGGGGAAGTCGACAAAATTGTCTTGGATTAAAAATTTGCGCTTTAAAGCGAACGAATCTTTTTTTACAGCAATGTTGTTTGGGATGAAAAACAAATATACTCCTTCAAAGCGACCGGAAACTGAAGGCAGGAAAAACTAAGTTTTTCTGGCGGGAAAATTTATCTGGGTGAAAGATATTGCGTTTTAAAAGATTCAAAGCCTGATCGAAAACAACTAAGTTTTTTGGCGGGGAAAATTGTCCTTGAAAAAAAAGTCTGCGTTTTTGAATGGAGTCTGGTTTTGAGTCAAAAATATTCTAAGTCTTTTGGCGAGAAAAATCTTGTGCTGTGCAGCAGATTTGTCCCATCAAAATTCAAAGCATGTTGATTTCCGGCTGGACTCTGTTCAAAATTGCAGATTTTTTTTTTCTTTTTCGCAGCCCTAAATAGTCCAAAATAAAATAGAGCCTACATTTCGTCTAGTTTCCAGGCTCGCTTTAAAAGACGCAATGTTTTTTAGTACTTTTGTAAAATGAAAAAAAAGAAAAAGACGAATAGACAAACAATACTTTTAAATCATTTTATTGTTTTCTACCATCAAGGCTATTTACAAGTTTTATCAAGGTAAACCTGTTTACAACACTTGACTACATTAAAACTATTGACTGGAGAAGTTAAAGTCACTGCTCGCCTCGAATAGTTTGTAGCTAGCTGCGAGCAGTGGTACATCATATTTTGTATTTTGCCAATTTTCTTAATAGAACTTAAAAACTTGAACTTAAACTTGAACCTGAAGGTCACTCTCAAAATTATTTGTAGAAACTAATAGGATAAAATTGCTTTATCGAAGAAAACACAACTCCAAAACATCCAAAACATTATTACAAGGATAAGCAGAAATTCGCTACTTGCACATGACCCATAATCCTTTGCGTTGGGGGTAACCCAGTAGAAGAAATGTATGGTATCATGACAAAAATTAGTTCGGTGAGCTCGCAAACCAGCTACTAATGCTTAAAAATGCACCAGAATTTACCAAAATCATGATAGGAGAAATTTGTACTAGTTTATAACTAAATGTAGAGAAATTGTTTTTTTGTCCATACATCGTCTGTAAAATTACAAGACGATGTATGGACAAAAAAAAAAATTCTCTACATTTAGTTATAAACTAGTACAAATTCTCCTATCATGATTTTGGTAAATTCTGGTGCATTTTAAGCATTAGTAGCTGGTTTTGCGAGCTCACCGAACTAATTTTTGTCATGATACCATACATTTCTTCTGCTGGTTACCCCCAACAACGCAAAGGATTATGGGTATGTGCAAGTAGCGAATAGCAGTAATCCTGGACAAAACGAATCCCGAAAGATCTAATTTTACGAATTACAGTAATCGAAACTAAACTTCAGACAAGAGATAAAAACGAATGTTTAACGAAGGAGTGTTATATTAAATGTCGAACTGCCTCTTTGCTTTTGTACATTTTGGTTAGTTTCAAGTGACCATTTGCTCTGGTTTTTCGTTGACTTTCTTGATAACGTCTTTGCAAAAACATTTGTTAAACGTTCTAAAGCACTAGCTACAAAGTAAATGCGGATCCATGTTGTAAATTGAAATCAAACGGAATATTGCGAATATACAATTTATATTCTTGATTTTCAGTTTTCAAAATTTGTTGTTTAAATGACTTCCTGTGTAGTTAAGTGCATGTTAAATTAACCCTAACCTAACAACCAATTCTGGCGACAGAAAAGAAATTTGAACGGACTTCTTAGTAAACAAGGAAGGCAACATTTCCAAAACAAACGTCACGAAATATGTATAATTCATGCGCTAACTTTGTTTTGTCTGAAACCTGTTGCTAAAATG
>JAHPZR010032841.1:72500-82500 GCA_019787425.1 Platygyra sinensis | reverse complement strand
TGTAAAATTGCAAGCAAACATAAATATACCATCTCTTATGCCTGGTGGGAATAAAAACTTTGATGGCGCTTTAGTTTAGATTTTAGAAACCGATGACGTCACGTGAAAACGATCTATTGAGATTAGCATGTTCAGCTTCTACATTTCCACGTCCTGTAAAGCATCACGAATCCTTAAATCTGAAGCAACCGCGGCGTCTCGTCTAGTACGGGAAGATCGTGGCTCGGGGTTTGGATCTGGGGTGTTCTGCATCTGTGCCGGGTTGTTGCACGCTAGCTCTAAGGGGAAAAGGTGCTGCACAGACCTTTCAAGGAAAGACTTCCCTGCACGAAGTTTCGCTGCTCACACGCCACCGTCGCGACCCTCATGCAGATCTGCTATCACGCCTAACGCCCACTTCCCACGATTGCATTCATCTCCACGAACGATAACCACATCACCTACTTTCAGAGTACTCGGTTTGCCGCCGACTTTGCAGTTATGCCGTTCTCTGAGGGCGAATAAATACTCTCGGGACCAGCGTTTCCAGAGTGCATCTTTACAAGACTTCAGCTCGCCTGCGAAGATCTACATACATTCTCCTCTCTCCATGGCTCCTGTTCGGGCAGGCGAATGGACCTCTGAAACAAGAAGGAGGCTGGGGTGAGGAGGGGTAGCTGGACATCCTCTTCAACGTATGACAGCGGGCGACGGTTCTGCTGTGTTTCAACTTCAATTACAACTTCAGAGAGCTCTGTCCAGGACAGCAGCCCGCCTCCGAAGGTCTTATAGAAAGCTCGCTTGAAAAGACCAATCAGCCGCTCGAATTGACCACCCCACCATGGCGCTCGACATGGCGCAAGACTGGACTTTCTCGTCGCTCTGAATTTGCTTTAACCACCTTGCTGCTCCAACAAAGGTCTTTCTATTGTCATAAAATACTTAAGCTGGTCTTCCTCGACGAGCAGCCATGCGCTTGAAACGTCCAAGAAAGATCGTGGTCTCTTGATTTGGTAGAACCTCCAGGTGTATGGCTCTTAACAAGCTGCAAGCGTACCGTACTAGGTATGCCTTCCCCTCAATTCGAGGTGACTTGCGGTATTTGATTGGCCCAGCGAAGTCTACACCTATGATTTCGAAGGCGCCTGATCCCTCTGTTCTTTCCTTAGGAAGCAGGCCTGGTGGAGGAGTAGCTTGCGCGACGGCTTGGAATCGTTTACATCCCCAACAGCTCTTTACGACTTTCTTTGTTAACTTACGGAGCCTTGGTATCCAATATTTCTCTCTAACTTCTGCCATAGTTACACTGAGTCCCACATGAAGGGTGCGTTGATGTGCGTGACGTACCAACTTCTCAGTGAAAACAGAATCGTCTTGTAAGTAGATGGGATAACGCCCTTGTATCCGCTCATGACATTCTAGGATTTTCTCCCAGTTTGGCTGAAGATTGAGTTGTAGTTTGTCGCTGATCACCTTGGGAGTGTTCTGTGCACGTGGTCTGAATTCTGCGGATCCACCAGGTGGTTCGCGCTACGATTTCAGCTGTCGTTATCGGCCCAGTAATACTCGGAGTATCGCGACGGGACTTTCGCACAAATCTCACCACCCAGGCACACACTCGTAAGACTTTTCGCAGATCATGTCTTTCGAGAAGTTGATCAAATTCATCTTGTTTCTGGTCAACGGTGACCGCAGCTACTTGAACACTTCTCGTACGATCTTTGACTCGGCTTCCGTTACTTCACTGGCTGTAGTCACTGGATTTGGCGGCCAAGTGTTCCGATCTTCCAACCACTTAGGTCCATTCCACCACAATTCTGCATCTGTTTGCGGAAACCTCCGCGACTCCCGAGGTCAGCAGGATTGTGATCAGTCGGCATGTGTCCCCACTCGTTGATCTCGTGATCCTTGATTTTCTTCACCCGATTCGCCAAGAATCGTCGATACTCACCATTACCACTAATCCAATGGAGCGCAACGGAACTGTCAAGCCAGCAATAGACTGATGTCACAGGGAACCCATCTAGAACATGGCGAATGTTATCTACTGAGTTGACTGCCATGTGTCCCGCAACCAACTCAAGTCTTGGTATGGTCTATCGCTTTTTTGCAAGGCGCGCTTTTGCAGCCACCAGCCCTTGTGTAGTTCCAGTCTTGTCTAACAACTGCGTACACTGCCGCTGTGACACCACGTCCGCTTGCGTCTCCAAATGCATGGAGCTCCACTGCATTGATTGGTTCTCGGTAGGGCGAAAACGTTCGTGTGACCACTATGTTCTCGGGCAAGTCGCTCTCCCAGCGCTTCCATCTCACTGCTAGGGGCGTCTGGTAGGGGAGCGTCCCAGGCTTGTTTTAGCTCACAAGCCTCTTTATAGATGAACTTTCCTTGTAGCGTTGTGGGAGAAGCTAGACCAAGAGGATCGTAAATGCAAGCTAACTTCCCCAGAATTCCTCTCTTGGCCTACTCCGCTCTCTCTTGAGGAAATGTAATAGCAAGGGTGTCTGCGACCTTATCCCATTTAAGGCCAAGGATTTACTTCCTTCTCCATAGATGTTCGCACTTAACTGCTGCTTGGTGAAGGTATCCTCGCTGCCATTGACACAATCGCAAGGGTTTTCTTCCAACTCTGGTACGTTAGAATGCCATTTGTGTAACTCAAAACCGGCGTCAGAGAAGATTGTCACAGCATCACTCTTGAGCTCTTTAGTTTTGGTGATAGTGTGACCACCTGAAATGAGATCGTCAACGTAAATTCTGCGAAGAATCTCGTGCAACACTGTTGTGGTAGTTTCTCGCTCCAACTCTTCAGGTGTTGCTCAATCACTCCTACTAATAGAAACGGCGAGGGTACTAGCCCAACAGCGCCATTGTAACCTGAAGATTTGTACTTCCGTAGAATGCAAATCACGCAACCAATGGAATCTCAGTGCATCACGCTCCCCCTCTCTGATGCGAACCTGTAGAAATGTTTGGCTCATATCTCCTGCGAAGGCCACTGAGTGGGAAGCTTCCACGAACTAAGACATCCTACATTTTGTTTTGGATGGCCGGGTCAGCGAAACTCTTTATACACTTCTAACTGGTCTCCAGCTGGTGAATCTGCTAACACAAGTAATCTAAGGCGCACAGCTTCTCATAATCACTCACAGCATCCACGGCTAGAAAGCAGCGCTCAAATCGCTTCTATTCCTAAGGCCATAAGAGCCCAGCTAAAACGAGTAAATTCGGCCACAGGTTCTTCATGGCGTCCAACACGCGGCTGTGTGCGTCTGCGGATCTGCGCTTATTCATTTGCTCCCCGGATGATGTGACTGATCTTCCAACTCAACTCCGATCAGATGAGAGTGGCTAGCAATTCCCTCCAGCATCACCGGAGGGTTTTCAGGCATTCAGTAACACTCCCTTTGTGTCAATCTCGCGTGACGACGCGTGGTTCAACGCGAAGTTGTCCCTTAACTGCGCCGCAAGACACAAGTCGAGCTCCTTGAAGCTTTGTTGTTGTAACTCCCAAAAACGGTGCAAGGCGACGCGTTCCACACGTACTGAAGGGACGCCCCGATAAGATCACCAGTAGACAGAACACCTACGATTGCCTTAGGCTCCACATATGTCAAAGGAGGGCGCGAGCAATTTCCGGCCATTGACGTCAAGTATGCACAACCTGGATGAATAACAGACGATCCAGCGATGTGTAGTTTGTCCAAACTAGGCTCCGATGGTTTGTTGACAAAGCGGCGTGTGCGTGTCTTCTTCGACACGGACGGAACGACAACTTGCTCGGGCATTTGTTGGCGTTATGTTTGGCCTGCTGCACCACATTGTAACACCGGCCTTTTGCGTACTAAGAAAGCCGTTCGTTCCTCGGGGGTAGAAATCACGCCACAGTCCGACGAAGCGTGTTCTGCGGTGCTATCCCCAATAGACGCCAATAGATGAATTGTTGACATGCCGATCCTCCGAGAAAAAAAACTACGAATCACTGTAAGGCAGAACGTTTAGAGGATACACATGGTTTGTTCGTGTCTGTTCACCTTGGGTAACGCTTCTAGTAAGTCGTTACAAGGCCACTGACACGCCAATCACTGGGGTGACGTGTGAAACGAGCTCACTTCGAAGGACTTCCAATGTTTTTCACCAAAAAAGAACAACTAATACGCCACGCGGTTGAAACTGATGCACGCTCTCCCGGGTCTTTCAAGACTCTCCATAGTAAAGAGAAGCTTTCTCGTAAAGACTGGTTTTAACCTTCAGTAGTCGTTGGCATCTCGAGAAGATTTATAACATAAGCTCCTCCTGCAGACCCTCGTCTGGGTGACTTATACTTTTCTTTGGGCGCGCGTCATAGCCTTCCTTCGTTTTTAAATGGCAGACTATCTATTGCGTGGCAGAACTTTCGGCACCAGTAATTCCTTTGAAATGAGAGAACTTTGTGACCGCAGGAACGCTTTGAGGGTCGACCATGGCAGAAAATTGACCTCATTCAAAACGCACCCGGAAAATACGTGAACAAGCAAACCTCGAACGTCAACCCGCATTTCTGTAGCATTTATCTGGCAAGGGCGAATTAAATCAGTTTAAGAGGCTCGATCCAAGAGAACCAAGTTTTCTCAGGGAGAGTCAGAAGAGGGCAAGCTTGACAACACCTGGTCAGAAGAATAGAAACAGGATTTGCGTTTGGGCAGATGATTGTCGCAAAATAAATTTACAGAAGAGTTATGACCAAATTGTCAAGGAGGAAAGGGATCATGATCGGAAAGAGATGCACGAAAAAGGTCCTGGAGCATGAGAAGCAACTTCTTAATCAAAAGTTGCAAGCTGCCCTCAAACAAAAGGAACTGGAAGAGAAAACTTCTACTGTAAAGCTTCCCAAGCTATCCATTACACTTTTCAGCGGAACTGTGAGTGATCGGGTGCGTTTTGAATATCAATTTTCTGCCATGGTCGACCCTCAAAGCGTTCTCTGCGGTCACAAAGTTCTCTCATTTAAAGGAATTACTGGTGCCGAAAGTTCTGCCACGCAATAGATAGTCTGCCATTTAACGAAGAAAGCTATGAGCGCGCAAAAGAAAAGTAGTCACCCAGACGAGGGTTGCAAGGAGCTTATGTTATAAATCTTCTCGAGATGCCACGACAACTGAAGGTTAACCAGTTTTACGAGAAAGCTTCTCTTTACTATGGAGAGTCTTGAAAGACCCGGGAGAGCGTGCATCAGTTTCAAGCGCGTGGCGTATTAGTGTTTCTTTTTTGGTGAAAAACATTGGAAGTCCTTCGAAGTGAGCTCGTTTCACACGTCACCCCAGTGATTGGCGTGCAAGTGGCCTTGTAACGACTTACTAGAAGCGTTACCCAAGGTGAACAGACACGAACAAACCATGTGTATCCTCTAAACGTTCTGCCTTACAGTGATTCGTAGTTTTTTTTCTCGGAGGATCGGCATGTCAACAATTCATCTATTGGCGTCTATTGGGGATAGCACCGCAGAACACGCTTCGTCGGACTGTGGCGAGATTTCTACCCCCGAGGAACGAACGGCTTTCTTAGTACGCAAAAGGCCGGTGTTACAATGTGGTGCAGCAGGCCAAACATAACGCCAACAAATGCCCGAGCAAGTTGTCGTTCCGTCCGTGTCGAAGAAGACACGCACACGCCGCTTTGTCAACAAACCATCGGAGCCTAGTTTGGACAAACTACACATCGCTGGATCGTCTGTTATTCATCCAGGTTGTGCATACTTGACGTCAATGGCCGGAAATTGTCCGCGCCCTCCTTGTACATATGTGGAGCCTAAGGCAATCGTAGGTGTCTTGTCTACTGTGGATCTTATCGGGGCGTCCCGTCATTACGTGTGGAACGCGTCGCGTTGCACCGTTTTTGGGAGTTACAACAACAAAGCTTCAAGGAGCACGACATGTGTCTTGCGGCGCAGTTAAGGGACAACTTCGCGTTGAACCACGCGTCGTCACGCGAGATTGACACAAAGGGAGTGTTACTGAATGCCTGAAAACCCTCCGGTGATGCTGGAGGGAATTGCTAGCCACTCTCATCTGATCGGAGTTGAGTTGGAAGATCAGTCACATCATCCGGGGAGCAAATGAATAAGCGCAGATCCGCAGACGCTACAGCCGCGTGTTGGACGCCATGAAGAACCTGTGGCCGAATTTACTCGTTTTAGCTGGGCTCTTATGGCCTTAGGAATAGAAGCGATTTGAGCGCTGCTTTCTAGCCGTGGATGCTGTGAGTGATTATGAGAAGCTGTGCGCCTTAGATTACTTGTGTTAGCAGATTCACCAGCTGGAGACCAGTTAGAAGTGTATAAAGAGTTTCGCGAACAGCTGACCCGGCCATCCAAAACAAAATGTAGGATGTCTTAGTTCGTGGAAGCTTCCCACTCAGTGGCCTTCGCAGGAGATATGAGCCAAACATTTCTACAGGTTCGCATCAGAGAGGGGGAGCGTGATGCACTGAGATTCCATTGGTTGCGTGATTTGCATTCTACGGAAGTACAAATCTTCAGGTTACAATGGCGCTGTTGGGCTAGTACCCTCGCCGTTTCTATTAGTAGGAGTGATTGAGCAACACCTGAAGAGTTGGAGCGAGAAACTACCACAACAGTGTTGCCAGAGATTCTTCGCAGAATTTACGTTGACGATCTCATTTCAGGTGGTCACACTATCACCAAAACTAAAGAGCTCAAGAGTGATGCTGTGACAATCTTCTCTGACGCCGGTTTGAGTTACACAAATGGCATTCTAACGTACCAGAGTTGGAAGAAAACCCTTGCGATTGTGTCAATGGCAGCGAGGATACCTTCACCAAGCAGCAGTTAAGTGCGAACATCTATGGAGAAGGAAGTAAATCCTTGGCCTTAAATGGGATAAGGTCGCAGACACCCTTGCTATTACATTTCCTCAAGAGAGAGCGGAGTAGGCCAAGAGAGGAATTCTGGGGAAGTTAGCTTGCATTTACGATCCTCTTGGTCTAGCTTCTCCCACAACGCTACAAGGAAAGTTCATCTATAAAGAGGCTTGTGAGCTAAAACAAGCCTGGGACGCTCCCCTACCAGACGCCCCTAGCAGTGAGATGGAAGCGCTGGGAGAGCGACTTGCCCGAGAACATAGTGGTCACACGAACGTTTTCGCCCTACCGAGAACCAATCAATGCAGTGGAGCTCCATGCATTTGGAGACGCAAGCGGACGTGGTGTCACAGCGGCAGTGTACGCAGTTGTTAGACAAGACTGGAACTACACAAGGGCTGGTGGCTGCAAAAGCGCGCCTTGCAAAAAAAGCGATAGACCATACCAAGACTTGAGTTGGTTGCGGGACACATGGCAGTCAACTCAGTAGATAACATTCGCCATGTTCTAGATGGGTTCCCTGTGACATCAGTCTATTGCTGGCTTGACAGTTCCGTTGCGCTCCATTGGATTAGTGGTAATGGTGAGTATCGACGATTCTTGGCGAATCGGGTGAAGAAAATCAAGGATCACGAGATCAACGAGTGGGGACACATGCCGACTGATCACAATCCTGCTGACCTCGGGAGTCGCGGAGGTTTCCGCAAACAGATGCAGAATTGTGGTGGAATGGACCTAAGTGGTTGGAAGATCGGAACACTTGGCCGCCAAATCCAGTGACTACAGCCAGTGAAGTAACGGAAGCCGAGTCAAAGATCGTACGAGAAGTGTTCAAGTAGCTGCGGTCACCGTTGACCAGAAACAAGATGAATTTGATCAACTTCTCGAAAGACATGATCTGCGAAAAGTCTTACGAGTGTGTGCCTGGGTGGTGAGATTTGTGCGAAAGTCCCGTCGCGATACTCCGAGTATTACTGGGCCGATAACGACAGCTGAAATCGTAGCGCGAACCACCTGGTGGATCCGCAGAATTCAGACCACGTGCACAGAACACTCCCAAGGTGATCAGCGACAAACTACAACTCAATCTTCAGCCAAACTGGGAGAAAATCCTAGAATGTCATGAGCGGATACAAGGGCGTTATCCCATCTACTTACAAGACGATTCTGTTTTCACTGAGAAGTTGGTACGTCACGCACATCAACGCACCCTTCATGTGGGACTCAGTGTAACTATGGCAGAAGTTAGAGAGAAATATTGGATACCAAGGCTCCGTAAGTTAACAAAGAAAGTCGTAAAGAGCTGTTGGGGATGTAAACGATTCCAAGCCGTCGCGCAAGCTACTCCTCCACCAGGCCTGCTTCCTAAGGAAAGAACAGAGGGATCAGGCGCCTTCGAAATCATAGGTGTAGACTTCGCTGGGCCAATCAAATACCGCAAGTCACCTCGAATTGAGGGGAAGGCATACCTAGTACGGTACGCTTGCAGCTTGTTAAGAGCCATACACCTGGAGGTTCTACCAAATCAAGAGACCACGATCTTTCTTGGACGTTTCAAGCGCATGGCTGCTCGTCGAGGAAGACCAGCTTAAGTATTTTATGACAATAGAAAGACCTTTGTTGGAGCAGCAAGGTGGTTAAAGCAAATTCAGAGCGACGAGAAAGTCCAGTCTTGCGCCATGTCGAGCGCCATGGTGGGGTGGTCAATTCGAGCGGCTGATTGGTCTTTTCAAGCGAGCTTTCTATAAGACCTTCGGAGGCGGGCTGCTGTCCTGGACAGAGCTCTCTGAAGTTGTAATTGAAGTTGAAACACAGCAGAACCGTCGCCCGCTGTCATACGTTGAAGAGGATGTCCAGCTACCCCTCCTCACCCCAGCCTCCTTCTTGTTTCAGAGGTCCATTCGCCTGCCCGAACAGGAGCCATGGAGAGAGGAGAATGTATGTAGATCTTCGCAGGCGAGCTGAAGTCTTGTAAAGATGCACTCTGGAAACGCTGGTCCCGAGAGTATTTATTCGCCCTCAGAGAACGGCATAACTGCAAAGTCGGCGGCAAACCGAGTACTCTGAAAGTAGGTGATGTGGTTATCGTTCGTGGAGATGAATGCAATCGTGGGAAGTGGGCGTTAGGCGTGATAGCAGATCTGCATGAGGGTCGCGACGGTGGCGTGTGAGCAGCGAAACTTCGTGCAGGGAAGTCTTTCCTTGAAAGGTCTGTGCAGCACCTTTTCCCCTTAGAGCTAGCGTGCAACAACCCGGCACAGATGCAGAACACCCCAGATCCAAACCCCGAGCCACGATCTTCCCGTACTAGACGAGACGCCGCGGTTGCTTCAGATTTAAGGATTCGTGATGCTTTACAGGACGTGGAAATGTAGAAGCTGAACATGCTAATCTCAATAGATCGTTTTCACGTGACGTCATCGGTTTCTAAAATCTAAACTAAAGCGCCATCAAAGTTTTTATTCCCACCAGGCATAAGAGATGGTATATTTATGTTTGCTTGCAATTTTACAGCTCAATAGCGTGCTTCGTTTGGAAACCAGAGAATTTTGAATTTCAGAGTTATGGCGGTGCGTGACAAAAAGCTACGATCGCATTTGTTGAAAAATATATACCCATCTCATGATTTGAAGCTTTTTCAGAAGTTAGAGCATTAGGAAAAGTGCTTATGTAAATGGTTGTTTGTTAAGTACAGATAATCAGTCGCATAGATAGCCAAAGTAACGATATTTCGGCCGCCATGTTGGTGCAAAACTGATGTGCACCAACATGGCGTTTCCATACTGAGCTCTGTAATTTTCTGCGAAACATTTCGAGGAATATCTGCAGTTTGGGAAAACGCACAGACATAAAACTTGGAGAAATGTTTTGTTTATTTATATCCAATAAGATCACAATTTCTTGACTTTATCCACTGAATGGTTTCTGATTTATTTTTTTATTGCGTGATGGTGAAAACGATCTATAGACATTTTATCGATTGATAAAGTTGAGCTTGTAAACTCGTTAGCAGAAATTTCAAAGCACCTAGTGCGGGGTACAGAACGTTTAATGAACAATTAACTCTCAGTTACAGTTACGTTATAAATTTGTTATTCAAGCCACAAGTACGTTTCCGTTTACATATGCCTTCTTGTAGAAACCACATGGGGAAGTGTGTCGGAA
>JAHPZR010032841.1:65000-67500 GCA_019787425.1 Platygyra sinensis | reverse complement strand
AGAAACATTTAGGGAAAGTTCGACGACGTTTCTTCATGAGAAATCACCTTTAAGCATCCAAATGCAGTTCGAAAGATCATCAGGGATTAAATGCACGAAAAGGAAACGCAAAGTTGTTTTTAGCTCATAGATGACGCCATCCATGAGACTTAGCAGGCACTCTGATGTCACTCGCTCACTCACTCATTAAAGCGTTAAACAAGTTCCCCTACCTCCCCTGCTAGTGAAGGTACCTTTATTTTTTTGTCTGAAAGTGTTGTTCAGGATCGCCGTCAGGAAGGATTTTGTTGACAGAGGGGCGTACATTTAAATGTACATTGTCGAGCACCTCAAAAAAATTTTAAAGTCGGCCATTTTAGTTTCCTGTGTTTATCTTTCGGAAATATGTTCTTTTTTGCCTATCGGCAACACGTAAATGGAAAATGATGGAGGTATTATGACTGTAGTCATGTATCGGTCTCAACAGAACGGTCGGCGATGTCAAAGAATTGATACAAGAAAGACAGAAAGTGGGATCGTGTTTAGCAGATGGGAAATAAAGCTCGTTGTTTTTTTTTTTCTTGGGAAGAAAGTTTGACGGTTTCCACTCGCTAAATCGTGGAGCCCAATTTAAAGTTTAGTTCTTGGAAAAATTCTGGTTCCTTGTTTTTTATTGTTTTTATTTTTTGTACACACATTGAATTTCTGCCTGTGTTAGTATCGGAAGGTTTTTTTTAGATTAGAACAACTTCAAGTGGAGACCTCGATTGCCCTTATCTTTTAGGTTTGTTGTCTTCCACACCTCAAAGATCGTACCGCAAGTGTGGCTGATTGCTCCAAGAATGGATCAGCAAAAAAACTCTGGTACTGACTTGATTATGTACATCCTCTCTAGATCCGTTGAAAATCGTTATGCTGTGTAACCGCTGATTCTTTGTGCGTGTATTTGTAGGCCATAAATATTCGAACGCACTGTCGGAGTAACATTTTGGCGGGGGGGGGAGCAATTTTTCTTATTCATTTTTTTTTGCGGCGGAAGCTTACAGTGTATTTGGTGGCAATCATAAAAATGGCAAACAGCACAAAATTAGAACCTGGGCCCTTTGCCTATGACAGTTTCACGGGAGCCTTATTAGTAGTGGTAACGAAATAGGTACCCAGAAACGGAAAAGAGCGTGATAAAATTTGTAAGATTTATCATTTTAGTGCGAAGATTTTAGGACAGGCAGGTATAGATTTGACGAACTAATTTTAAACACGATTTGCACGTCATGCCGGAGCCCATCACTAGGAGCCAGCAAACTACCCCCGCTACTCCTAGTGACGGGCGCGTTTTCTACAGGAGCCGAGCTAGTTTTAGTTTGAATTTATCTCGAATATCAGATCCCCACAAGGGAATCATCACTGACCAAGTTGCAATCATAACAGCGGACTAGATGCGACAGTGTCGAACGATGTTTGACATGGCTCCACGTGAGAGCCGCAGTAGTTTTAAAATCCACACCGTGAAGGCGTGCTCATGTAGACTGGAACTGGCCTGTTTGTTTTGGAAATGTTGCCTTCCTTGTTTACTAAGAAGTCCGTTCAAATTTTCTTTTCTGTCGCCAGAATTGGTTGTTAGGTTAGGGTTAATTTAACATGCACTTAACTACACAGGAAGTCATTTAAACAACAAATTTTGAAAACTGAAAATCAAGAATATAAATTGTATATTCGCAATATTCCGTTTGATTTCAATTTACAACATGGATCCGCATTTACTTTGTAGCTAGTGCTTTTAGAACGTTTAACAAATGTTTTTGCAAAGACGTTATCAAGAAAGTCAACGAAAAACCAGAGCAAATGGTCACTTGAAACTAACCAAAATGTACAAAAGCAAAGAGGCAGTTCGACATTTAATATAACACTCCTTCGTAAACATTCGTTTTTATCTCTTGTCTGAAGTTTAGTTTCGATTACTGTAATTCGTAAAATTAGATCTTTCGGGATTCGTTTTGTCCAGGATTACTGCTATTCGCTACTTGCACATACCCATAATCCTTTGCGTTGTTGGGGGGTAACCAGCAGAAGAAATGTATGGTATCATGACAAAAATTAGTTCGGTGAGCTCGCAAAACCAGCTACTAATGCTTAAAAATGCACCAGAATTTACCAAAATCATGATAGGAGAAATTTGTACTAGTTTATAACTAAATGTAGAGAATTTTTTTTTTGTCCATACATCGTCTTGTAATTTTACAGACGATGTATGGACAAAAAAACAATTTCTCTACATTTAGTTATAAACTAGTACAAATTTCTCCTATCATGATTTTGGTAAATTCTGGTGCATTTTTAAGCATTAGTAGCTGGTTTTGCGAGCTCACCGAACTAATTTTTGTCATGATACCATACATTTCTTCTACTGGTTACCCCCAACGCAAAGGATTATGGGTCATGTGCAAGTAGCGAATTTCTGCTTATCCTTGTAATAATGTTTGGATGTTTTGGAGTTTGTGTTTCTTCGATAAAGCAATTTTAT
>JAHPZR010032841.1:52500-60000 GCA_019787425.1 Platygyra sinensis | reverse complement strand
ATCCGCAACTTTTTCCCTCCGGATGGGACTTTTGCCCCCTCGCATCCGTTGAATTCAGACGTTTTTAAATCCGCTCTCCAGAATGGAAACTAGTAAATCTGCAACGCATCCGATAGCGTGTGAACGGGGCAAGTTTTAAATCCAAAAAGAATAAGTTGCGGATTAAAAAATATACGGATATGTGTGGACGGGACCTAATCGAGGATAAAAACGAATGACATTTGTGACACTCACGTAGTTTAACAGTAGAGTTGCTCTGCGCGTGCGCTATTGCAAGCCTTAGGCCCGCCCACCAGTATGCGGATATTTTTTAATCCGCAACTTTTTCTTTTTCTTTTCGGATAGACCTGGATACGGCTTCCGCCCACACGCACCCGATGAACTCGTTTATTTTTGAATCCGCTCTCCAGATTGGAAAAGAAGAAATCGGCAATGAATCTGATAACGTGGGGAAAGGGAATTTTTTGTATCCGAAAATAAAAAGTTAATTTGCGAGTTCAAAAATATCCGGATAGGTATGGAAGTCACAAGTAGTTACAGTCACGGAATGGATCCAAGCAACGATTGGGTTCGGTCAAACAGTATTTTAAACACAAACAAGCAGCATTTTCCTCACAAAAAGGCGATCCACCATGTTAGGACAATCAGTTTAGAAATATATTTGAAACTGCTTCAAATTTCAGAATATTAATTTAAAGTAAAGGATAGGACTGCGTGAAGTCCAATTCGGTCTGTTATGATAAGAGTGATAAAAAATCGAACGACCGCGCAGCGGGAGTCCGATTTGTTTATCACGAGTATGATTACAGACCGAATTAGTAAATAGCCAAGTTATGATAGAAAACGAAAATTTACATTAAAAAACTGACAAAGGAGACGTGATCATTCTTAGGCCAGCTGTAAGGACATCGCTCCACCGACTGGTAATTAAGGCGCCAAAAAAAACACATTGAAAAGCAAGCGCGCGTGCACGCACACACGTAACTACAACTTTGAATGTTAACTACAGCTTTGAACGTGACTGGCTTATGGAACTGTCCGATAACAAAATGCTCAATAACAGACTGTCCGTAAACAACTAGGCAATTGAATTAGTGAAAAAAATAGGAGTTGTTTTTAAACCAATCACAATCAAGGAAATTGTAATATTTATGATTAGCTTCGTTACTATGAAAAATGATCGTTTTCACTTTCACTAAGCAGCGATAAGGAGGATAGAATTTCATATGTCTTCTAAACAATCACGTCAAATTTCACTTAGATCGTTAGCAGAAACACGGCTGTTCCGATCTATGTTACGAATGGAGTTTTTGCTATATTCTGCAGGCCTTTTGGCTTTGACGATATCATTTTGCTCCTCGAAATATTCAACAGGTATCGTTGTATAATTCTTTTTTAACAAATTTTAAATAAGTACTAATTCAAACCGTTCACCAAAATCTTACAGAAACTTAGTATCGATTTTTTAATGAATTTAAGTAAGCGATTGACTTAACACAGGTAAAACAAATTTTATAGATGCACTTGGTAAAAGTGTCAGCCGAGGAGTTCTCCATGGCATCGCCTTTGCCAACTTTAAGGCCCACGAGTTCTCGTACTTAAACGTCACAGATCTTAGTACTGAGTATGTCCTCAAAGAAGAAGAATGTGGATTTGCATGCGTTAACGTACCGTCATGTTTCTCCTATAACCTGGCTGCATTTTCGGATATCAATGGAAAAATCTTATGTGAACTTCTTCAATCTGACAAGTACAACAACTCGGACAAGTTCGTCAGCAGCCAGTTTTTCCATCACTTCAGTATTGCGGTAAGTGCAGTTCACTGACAGCCCCTTTGAATTGCATTCTGGTAAGAGTTTCTTTTAGTAAACTACAATCTTCAAGATCTAGGGAGACCGGCATCGGATGAAACTTTTCCTGAGGCAATATACATAACGTTGATGCCATAAATATTGCAAAGCTCATTCAACAAGGCTTTCTGACTGTTTTTTTCGTGAAGCAGCACTCATCTACACAAGGAGGTCTCGTCGCTAAATGTTTTGCTACACTAAACTGCGCTCGCTTTTTACCAAAAATTACCCGTTTATCGGGGTAAAAGAAATGATAGAGATAGAGGATTTCACACTGCGGGGTCGGGAGGGGATATTGGATGTTTATTTCTAGTAAGAACGATATTGTGCGAAAGAGCGCAACCTGTTAAAAACGGGTAAAAAATAATTCTTATTTCATTTAACTGACAATTACATACTTTATTGTTACCTCCCCAATGGGGCTTTTCAATGCCCAATGGAGCATTTGTAAACACAAGCATCAAAAGACAAGTTAGTTTATAGACACTCTAGTGCAGCACGAACAACAAAAGCTATCAAGCTGGTTAGCTTCCTGTCTTGTTAATTTTTCACGAAGCAGAAAAGCTCGCCACAGGAAAATCTTCTCATTTCAAAATTTCTGAAAAAACATGCAGAGTCATTTTTGGTAAAATATGAATATCGAGTAAGCTGTGGAAGTTGAAAAAGCTAATTTCGTTCAACCCACAATTACGGGTGAACAGAACTGTTTATCATGCAATTAACTAAAGGATCAAACTGAGAAGGCCGCGGTGACTTTGAAGTTCGAAGACAAAAAGCCATCAGCAGGTAAAATGTGACTCATTTATTTTTCATGAAGCGAAGACATCTGCACAGGAAGTTCTTGTCACTTCAAATCCTCTAGAAAACACGTTTCCACAAAAGCTGCCTGTGTTTTAAAAACGGGGGAAAACTAAAAGTAGAGTAAAAGACGGGACATCTCGAAGATATTTTCGAGTACTAATGTGATATTTTATGAATCGGCATAGTGAGAAAAATTAAACTTTATATCGTTACGCCAAGGTGAAATTTTCGCTTTACTACATAGAGAATAAAAACCTCAAGATACCTTCAAGGTACGACACTTCATTCTCCAGAATTATGCCTAATGGCTACTAATATTACAATTATGCTATTTTATATATCAAAAAGTATGCTGCAAGTAATAATGATAATGATAATGATCATCATCAATCATCCGGCCATTTTCCCATGTGGAATTCAATGTTCCAATTTATTTTGGCTAGTGAGTTCTCTATGATCGATATCGGTGGTCTTTGTTGATACCAATGTCGTTTGTGATCACTTTCTTCATTGAAACCATAAGCTTGAAGTAGGTACGTAGTGGTAGTAAGATCTGAGCAGTTTGTCATGACGTGATGTGTATAGAGACCGGGCTGTCTTTGGGCATGCGCTCATTATATGGGTGACAGTCTCTTGCTTTTGTGAGCACATTCTGCAATTCAAATCATCGACGTGCTGCTGTAGTTTGGCCTTTTCATACGTCTTAGTTGCTAGGAGCTTGATATCAGACAGGTGGAAGACCAAGCAAGACAAATACAGAGAGCTAAGGTCGGGAGTTAAACATCAATACCCTGATTACAAAGTCAACCATGTAAATGTAGTTTTCGATTTCCTAGCAGAATTCCACCAAAGCCTGAAGAACGATCTCAATGAACATTAAACAGGAAAGAACGAAGAAGAGACGCAATATCTAATAATGAAAAGCAAAAATCACCAAACGCTGAAATAGTTAAGAAACTTTTATACCTATAAGAGATAGAAAGAACTGAACAGAACGTTGAATGGAATAATCTAACTGAACATTCATTATTGTAAATTTTATAACATAGCCTAGGACTAGTCTCGTTACGTTAGTAATGATGTAAAACCGCGATATTAACAAGTGTCAATAACAATAATAATAATAATAATAATAATAATAATAATAATTATAATTATTATTATTATTATTATTATTATTATTATTATTATTATTATTATTATTATTATTATTATTATTATTACTATTATTACTATTATTACTATTATTACTATTATTATAATATTCGGCTCTCCAGGGTAGTAGCTAATAACCGGAAAACCGAGGCATCAGTAGTTTATATTGTAATCATAAACACCCTAAAAACCCGGCTACATTCAACCATGAATATTGCCTCAATCATAGTGTTTCATGAAGTTATCACACATGTGCTGCATGGGCTAACTGTCGATATCCTCATTATTTCGATCATGAATCGTCGCACACCAGAAGGTTCCTGTCGTCTGTATCAGGATGAAACGCCTGACATATATTGAAATACCCAATAAACATTGAGCGAATGTATATTTTCGTGGCTGGAATGCTATTATTCCTATCCCAGCTCTGGACAACTCGCTTCCTTTTACTGTGCTATGGTTTACCAATTTCATGCCAAAATCAAGTTCACAGGCCACAGTCACATTGTTTTTTTTACTACCGACCTAAGTAAATCAGTTCTAAGGGGAAGAGCTCTAAACTTTCTTCCCCTACATTTGGATATTCTGTGTTGATAGAGACAGTCGCAGAGTCGCCATTCATGATAACCGGTGGTTTCCATTGAGCCTATAGCCTAGGCAAGCTTAGCTTGGGCAAGCTCGCCTTCAGTTACTAAATGTCAGTTTATCTCTTAGTCTTTATGTATGAGTGAGCCATGCCAGAACGGTGGAACTTGCGTATCAGTTTACGAGAAGAACAGCTATGTGTGCCTTTGCAAGAAAGGATACACAGGAAGCATTTGCCAAACAGGTGAGGCGATTGATAAATTTATGGGGAAAATTAAGGTTAAATAGGCCTTGAGGTAAAAAGATTGCACCGCCAGATTCAAAAATTGGTTTCGCGTCTGCTCTCGACCAATAATTGATGGTCAATTATCGGCTCATTTTTTGGGTGCAACTGATGGTCAGTGGCCATAAGTTTCCAGCAAGTAAGAAATCACCTCATATGGAACAGATATTTCAAAGAGCCGATCTTTTGCTTGCCTCTGACTGAATTATGGATAATTATGATAATGATGGACATCTCATTAATAAGGCATTCTCTATTTCTATCAGGGCAAACAAACATAACATTCTGAACGTTTCCAAGTAGTCCTTTCTGGCGCCAATGGCAGTGCTCTTTTTCGTTTTGAATAAGAATGGCTCTCTCTAAGTGTATGGTGGTCATTTCAGGCGGCCAGTGTAAGTCGAACCTCCCGCAAGCGACCACCCAAAATGCCAAGCCCAAATGGTCGCTTATGGGAAGTGGCCGCTTACGAGAGCTTAGAGACTTTTCCCATGCGCCAATGTCGATGCAATGATTTATGTGAAAAGTTAGTTTCGAGAAAAAATGAGGAATTTCCGTTTCTTGTACTACCCAGGAATACGGTAATATTACAGCTGCACCTTATTATCTTCTCCATTATCTTTCAAGTGGTCGCTTATAGCAGGTTAAAGGACCCCAGACAGCCTTCGCCATTTTCGATGACATCGAAATTATTGACATAGCATGGTGAAGCGAATCCTTATTGTTTTACTGTAAGCTGTGTTCCAGAGGGTATAATTAATTATCTTGAGTAGTTCTGCAGTGATTTTTTTTCGTTTCGACAGGCTCCGAATAAAATATAATAGCCAAATTCTCGCATGTAAACAAAAACAAAGGTGTGGCTGACTAGGGCCATTTCAAAACAAAACCAAACATTATACTCATGTATAATTAACAATTAGCCAGAGATAGCGAACCAATCAGATTGCTTAAAACACCAAGATCACTGAGTGTGTATATACTAATGTTATTTATGTCGAGCCATAACAGCCATGCAATGGTCCGTAAACCTGTTTTGTGTGAAGTATAACCCCCAGGAAATAGAGGGGCGTTCCCTTGAGGATGAAATATATTTCTCTTGAGCAATTCGCCCTTCTTCCCTTGGCCCTCGTACCGCCGGTATCTCGCAAGAAAAATATTTTTTCCGACCTCAGCCCCCTCCCATCCCCAGTTACCAGACATCAGATTGTTTGCTTACATTTAATAATGCGGGCAAGTCTTTTTCGACCCACCTTCGCTGAACAATGATCACAAACACGCCAATATATGGCCAAATTTGTCCGATTCATGTATTTAGATTTATTTAGCATTTTTGAGCAAACTACGGCAACTTCAAGTAGCATTAACCTTCGGACGAGTCATACATCAAAATAAAAGAGATTTTCAAACTTTTAGCTCTATAAGTGTTCTCGGGTGGTCATTTACAAGACGAACCAAATATAGGGATCTGATTCAGAAAGTTTTGGTATTTTGGAAAATTGGTCGCTGAGGAGAGGTGGTCGCAATCAGAGGTTCGATTTTGGTAGACCACCTCAAATTGTATTATTATATTAGAGCCTGATGTAGATGTTATTTTTGCTCCTGCCTCCATTAAATATAGCATCATCTTTTGACTTTTTTTCCCTTTCAATCTTATCTTCTAAAACAGATATCGATGACTGCAGAAGTCATCCTTGTAAGAATAACGGGACCTGCACAGACCGAGTAAACGGATTCAACTGCAGCTGCTCACCAGGCTTTGGCGGAACACAATGTGAAACAGGTAGCTGTCAACTGGTGTGCATTTCATGTGCATGAAGTTCCACGAACAGATCCAATTTGTTTCTGTTCAGATTTCGTGATCATAATGAAACACGATGCAAAGAAGTGTTCGATAAATTACTATATAGATGGGTATAACCGATTAGAATCACCTTGAATTTGTGAATTCCGTAGTAGCCAAATGGATTATGCTAATGAAAACAAGGAAAATATTTACTACAACAATTAGCTCTACTTCTTATATTTCAAATTGTTTTCAGTGCAGTTAAAGCCTAGCAAATATTCTCATTATTAACAGAGTAAGCAACAAGCAGGCTGAATTGTTTCGCTTTTTGTTCTTAAATTATTATATTTTTTCATCTGATCTCCCAAAACAGATATCATCGATGATTGCGCAAGTCATCCATGTCAGAACAACGGGATCTGCACAGACCGAGTGAACGGATTTAACTGCAGCTGCGCACCAGGTTTTAATGGAACACAATGTGAAACTGGTAACCTCATATTTACCTCATATTTCAAGATTATTAGTCTCTTGTATTGTTCTCAAACAAGATCTTCCAAAATTGTGTCTTGAAACAGATATCTGCGTAAGTTGTCCCTGTGTGAACAACGGGACCTGCAAGTTTAGCGATGCACCAGGCTTAAATGGAACACAAAACAAAACAGGTAAATGGTGAAGATAGCATTACAAACCTTAATTAATATCCCGTGAAAACAATAGCACAGCAAGGTTTGCATTAACACTTAGAATAAAGATGGCGACCGTTGAATTAACCCATAGTCCGTAGAACTGATGAAAACCTTTTAATAGAATATTTCTTTAACAGCGCTCAAAAAACTCGTGTTCTATTACACTTCAAACTTAGCACATACTATGTTTTCTATGTCGTTAATACATGAATAAAAATTACCCAAATATAGCTTTCCCTCCGCCCAATGAGCTGTGTTAGCTTCGCAATGTGTCTTGGCGAAATGTACGGCCCCGTCTTTTTTCCTTCGAAGGATTTATCGGCAGCCAGTAATATGCCCAGTCTTGGCATGAAAAAG
>JAHPZR010032841.1:35000-45000 GCA_019787425.1 Platygyra sinensis | reverse complement strand
TGTGATTGGCTAGAGTAATTACCTTGGTTTTGGTTTTACGACACTCAAGTGAAAACCACTCTAACCGGCATGCTGATGAATTATTTAATTATCTTAGCCATTTTCTTATCTTACTTCGTCGGTCAAGACACACTAAAGCAGATAGTTTGTTTTGATCTTACTGCACTTTTCAATAATAAGCGGACTCCAGTAGCGTTTTTCGCTACTGTCAATCAAATTTTCAGTGGCTCCTCCCAGCTTCCGACTATTGCCGAGTGCGCGCTTATCAAATCGTTGAGCGGCAGTAGTCGTAAGCTGAGAGGAGCCGCCGATTGATTGAGGGTAGCGAAAATCGCGATTGTCGGTTGACCTTTGAATTTTAGAGATCGCATGTTATTGAAAAGTGAAGTAATAATCCGTCTAGTGCCCGTCTTAACAACGCCTCTTAATTACAAAAAAAATCTTGCCTAAGTTTGTCCAGACGAGTTATATGTCTCGAGTTTTACAACGGATAATACCTGCGGTTCGCGTAGCGCTCACGCGATTAAGGCCGTGGGAGCCTAGGACCTGGAGCCTGGTAGTCCCTTTACCCTATCTTTTTTTTTAATTTCTGAGAAAGTGATCTCTGTATCCCAGGAGTTTTCGTGTCTCTAATTTGAAATTCCCTCTCTAAACAAAGTTAAGGTAATGTTATTAATAATTGCCAGGGAATCCGAGGTATTTTAATTTCGCGTGATTAGCGCATAACCAACGCCGGAAACGCACTTGAAAAGTCTCTAGCATCCTGGGTATGACCGAACGTGCAGGCGAGAAAATTAGACACGATTTAGTTGAGCAAATTGAGATGCAGAATATTGAGTGACCGATCTGACTTTACCTATTCGTAATTTTAGCTTTGGTTAAATTGTTATCACTGCAATATACAGGCAAAGCCGATTACAAGGCATCCCTACCCGAGGAACAAACTCCATGCCATTCCTCGTTTCCCGACGGGACTCATTTGCGGTCCAAATTTGGGGACCATTTCCTGTCTGGGGATCATTTGTGGTGCTGTTCAGCTCATCGGGGGGGAGGGGGGGGGGATACGGTCTATTGTGTCGCGAGGGGGAACGAATCAGATGCTAGAGTTATGTACCCCTATCGGTATCCTATCTGTACATTGTACTCAAGTTGTAAAATTAACGAGATAAACCCGGTAATAGGCTGGATTTTCCGCCGCTTTTTCCTGTCCGGTTCCTTTCCCGAATAGCGGCAGGTAATCGACCCTAACCCGGGAGCCACGCCAGCGTAACCCGAGCATGACGAAATATCCAGGTTTGTTTATCAGTTTTAAAAATAGATATAAAACTAGAATGTGCACTCTGCAACAAGAATGCCTAAACAATGGCAAACAAGCGCAAACATAGAATGGTTTACCCTGATAAGAACTCAGAAGGCCAAGGGCTCGAGATTCCAGTTTTAAGTAGTTAACACTTAGCCTGGTTCCTGTTTCAAGTGCGATGTCATCATTCTCATTTCTGGTTGCATTACATTTCTTACCCAGTAATTAATATTGGTGAGTTGTAAGGTGGTTCAGACGAAAGCAGTATCAAAACAGTGATTTTGCCAAAGTGCCTCTGAAGAGAATTTAGTTGTTATTATCGATAATTTATAACAAAAACCAATATTTCTTTTAAGTCTTTTGAATTCTCTTTATCGAACCACACACGATGTTCTTCAAGTGTAAGGTTTATTTCTGAATTAACAGCAACTGTTCAAAAGAATGAACCCCCACGCTTGTAATTGATAACAGGCACTTAAAACACGATGCACAACATAAGGATCAGCACGAAATGAACTAAGTGCGCTACGTAATTGATTGGTCTGACAAGCAGTGTTCTAAATCACTGAGAAAGAAAAAGAAAAGAAAGAATTACGTAACAGTATAAGCAGAGCCGCATGCTAAACTAAAGAGCTTGAATACTGGCACACTAGCTAGTGATTCAGCCAGAGTTATCTCGTGCATCGCAATATACAGTACCACATGGAAGCACTGCTCGATTAGGCGGCCCGGCCTCGTTTAGAGGGTGTCCCCTTACTTAGGCGGCCTCAAGTCTTTCTATTTGTTGCTTTTAGGGATGGGGCATTGCACTACGCCTTCATGCCGCCTAGTTACAAAACAATTTTCAATTTTTAGGGAGGAAAAAATTGGCAAAAATTTCGCAAGTTCCAAATTTGGCTGTGGTCGAATCAGACCAACAAGTTTTTAACCAAAACTTCGCTTATTGACGTACATATACGCCATCATACGTGATGGTAATTTTTGCCGCCGTAATTTTATCCAGAGATGTTTTAAGAAAAATGACAGTTTTGCCAGACATGTTTGAAGAAATATGACATTTTAATGGTAAGAAAACATAATCTTTGCCAAAATTTGGAAGCCTCCGAGGCAGCACTTCGGTTTCTTTGAAGATTCGCGGAATTTCGGAGTATTTGAAAGTGGGGTTCGCACTTATTTTAAGTTACTTATTGACAGATTTATTACGTATGCAAACAAATTTGGCTCTAGTGCGACCCGGGTCTTATTTAAATGGTCATACACTAAGGTTTTATCATGACAGTCACAAAAGTAAATAAGAACCACGATTTACAAACAAAATTAAAGAATTTCTCAAAGGTCGCAGTTTCATTCGAAGCCACAGACTGGCTCGATTCAACCAGTAAGGGCTTCTGACAGTGAAAAAGTTTTGCCTCCAGCAGTGCCAAGAGGTTAATCAAAATAACACTGTGCGATAAGTATCCACAAGTCTCTCAGAATTAAAACTTGTTTTATGTTCGACCATATTTTTCAGTCAAGGTCACATCGTTCTTTGAAACGCTGTGTGTGGTTATACAGTAATCTAAAAAATCCAGAAATTTCGTTAATGTTATGGCAAGGAAATTGTCCCTGTTATTATCTTATCAAAAAATGATAAAAAAAGGAATTTTTGCTGTGTTTTTACACGCTTATCGTTTTTAACCGATCATCTTTCGTTCACCTTTTGGCAAACAATGGACTTTCTTCGCCAAAGTTGATAGTCGTCCATTTTGCTTAATTGAGTTTCCCTTATTAAGCTGTTAACTGCCATTATCCTATGACCGTTGAATAATTCAGAGTTTATTTCTTCACTAAAAGGTTCATGGGGAATTTAATCATATCGAGAAAAAACGCTGCGGCACTATTAAGCGTATGTCGAGTGAGCTGTACCTCTTATGTTACTTGTAAACTGCTCTTTCACAAAGTTGTTGACCGGTACAAGGGTGTTAGAAGGGCAACTAATGCGGAACATGAACGGGACTAACAGGAAGTCTTCAATAGAAATACAATGTCTTTACTTTCAGCATTGCTTTGAGGTTTTGGGAATTCCTAATTTTTAGCAACTGGCTGACCATAGATTGTTCTCGAGCTTTTTTGAATAATACAAAAAAAAATATTTTAAATTTCATTTAGTTCAACGCGTGCAACGGTTTCTCACGCGGCTTTTATCCGTTCAGTACCATTCAGTCTTGTGACGCGGGCCAATCCGACAACGGGGGTTTAAATAGCTGTATGCAGGATAATGTTCTGAAAAGGAGGTCGAAAGCGAGATTATCTGCTCAGACGAGACAATCTTCTTTAGTGACGTCTTAGGACGAGGCACGAGCGATGGCTCGCGCTAACACGGAGTAATCCGTCTGTATGTCAAAACCGCATTTTAGTAACGGCAGCACTGATTGATACCCTGTAACGCTGATTATGGAGACAAATAGAAGAAAACGCCAAACGCCATGAAGCAGTTTAAAACACAGAGAACTTTTCGAAAAATGGTTCAACAAGTTTCTTTATCCGCGTTTGAGATCGAATCGTATTTAAATCTTATATAAACATCAATCACTACTTGCTTGGGTTAACCTCTGATCGCATAAGGAAGCTCTTAATCTAGTGAACATCTTTGAACAGTAATCCATGTCTGTGTTTTAAGAAGGCCTGCATTTTCGATACCTAAACATCCAAGCCGTGTTGGGTGATTTTGTTGAATAGTTTTCGTGGTGGAGTTTTCATAGTGGCCTGAAATCTAGTGACTGTGACGTGAAAACAGCACAGTGACTGAACAAAACTACAGAAGTTTCATGTTTGGACTCGCGCTAGCCATTTGATTTATTTAATTAAAAAGCAATTTTTTTTTATTTCCATCAAGAGGAAAACTGAAGGCTCACCTGATATAGTCTCGTTTACAAAGTATTAAATCTCCTTTGTGGTAAAACTTAAAGCTTAAGTCAGCCAGCTGTGTGTTGCAGTAGGAACATTTCAGACACTCTTCATGCCAAAACTGGTCCAAAGCTCGCAGCAAAAACTTCCCTTCGATCTTTTCGCCGCATTGTGCACAGATCTTCAGTTCTTTCGGCTTTTCCTCCGCTGTCTGTTTATCGTCACTATCGTTATCCCCTAATATAGACAAATCTCTCAATTAGTGCATCATCGTTCCTACGTTAAATACGCAAAGTTTAAATCTACCGATGTACACTGAAGGAAAACGCCCGTTTCCACCACCTTGTGGAACCCTGGAACAAAGAGAAAGGAAAGAATTCATAGCCTACGCTCTCACTCAGTCAGACATTCCGGGCAGCTGTAATTTACTGTACTGTCAGAATGGTGCATGCGCACTCTGCCGTTGAAGTTGAATCGACGCCATTCACTTGAATAAACTGGTTTTATTACGCAGGTCTCACCAATGCGCATCCTTGACGAGAACCTTTTCACTTCTCAACAAAATAGAGGGGGAAATATATTCTCCTTTTGTTATTTCGCAGGTGACTCTAGATCTGTACCGGCTGAGTGCTGCAATGGCTTTATGCTTCAATCGCCAGCACACCGAATGATGAAAGTCATGAAAGGGCTCACATTGTGAGGGGACAGGTTTTAGACAGAATAAAATCGGCTCAAAAGCATATTTAATCAAAAAAAATCATTTTATCAGTTAATCATTCAACCAATCCCGAAATCAACAAATCTGTCATTCTTTCAATTAAATTTCAATCATTAAATGTTAAAATACTTTGTAGGACGTCGACAGTACAAAACGAAAAACCTCTCTTTTCATGCAGATTGTATCGATTAGTTTCTTTTCCTCTTTTGTAAGAACCAAATAATTCATCAGCTTCTAATTAAACATTAATTGTCAGATTGGTTGGAGTGATTTTTTTTTTTCGTTTTCACCGTTTTGATTTTCTCTAACGTTCAATGCACACAAGGTTGATTCTTTAGCTAGTTGGGTGAAATTAACGTCGTCTGAATTCCATAGAGGAATTTATGCTTGAGAACGAAATAATCATTGGATCAACTTTTTTCTAATTGGATCAAAAAAATGAAATTCCATAAAATCACATCCTGAAAATCATCATTGTTGCATTAAACAAGACAGCTCCAGAATTTTAAGGTGCCCAGTTATTGTACTTCTCTTTGACATTTTCCCTTCGTCTCCATGTCAAAGGCTTGTATATTCATGAATTATTGTCCCGAAATAGTCAAATCATTATTGCCAAGCTTTCAATCAGGAATTGGCCGGCTCGTTCGAGCCGAGTCCCCATGCTAAAAATAGTTTACTTTATCACTGCCAATTTCAGTTCAGATATCTTTGCCTCATTATGGAGCGATCAATCTAAAATTGATCTTCGCCATCGATGATTCAGAAGACAATTTTGCACGGATGCGTTGTTCTTGTTCAAAATGGCCCGGAATATCAATTTCTGACTTGCAAATGACAGTAAAAATTACTCTCCGGAAAAACATCATGGATTCGGCGAAATAATCCCACACAACCACTAATTGGTGGAGCTATGTCAATTAAAGCAACTGAACAAGATTTTGATGAATCACTTACCCATGTTCCTTAGATGATTCTCCATGTCCCAAATGAAATATATTTTCGTGTACTGTCTTAACCACCAGATGATTGCAGAACTAACGCGCTGCTAAGTTTGTCTAAGCCTCTAAGATGCCCGCCTGTTTTAAATCGGCTTTGAAATATTCAAGATCGTGTTTCTTTACACAAAATATTTTGGGTTTCAACAATCCCACAATGTTAAATCAAAGGAAAGCTCTTGAGATGAGCCAAGCGTGCAGACAAGGTCAGAATTTCCATTGTTGTTCTTAGTTATTTGCAAGGTTGGCCTTTCAAACATGCGCGCGTTCCAAGGTGAAAATGAAAACTTGACGTCAAAAGAAGCTCTTACAACTGATCTGATGTCAGTCAGATCTTGTGGACTAGGAAAGCAAAACAGCGGAGTTTAAGACACCATTTTTAACCTCGAGAAAACTGATCTTTCCTTAATCAAATGGGGGAGGGGGGCAAACTTTCTCGGTCAAAAGGTGGTGTTTTATAGCAACATCAAATGGTAGTATCTGCTTTACATCGTAAGGTTTTTAAAACAAACTGAGACGCTGAGTTGAGAAAGAAGGAAAAATGGCTATTCTTATCTTAAAATAACAAATATAACGCGGTATGTGTTTATCTGCACATGGGTGTCGACTTTTGGCGTGTATATTCCGAGGTTAAGAATGCAAGCCTTGCGAAATACGAAATGCAATTGTAAACAAATAAATTAAATGACATTAAAATTTTGGTGCCCAAGAATCGGGAAAATGGGTGGATTTCAATTGGAGCACTTACATTCAGTTTGGCAAGGCGACTCAACCTCGCTCATCTGTTTCTTTCATTAAAAACGTTTTAGGTACCGCTTTGGAAGAAAATTATGAATAAAACGAATTCAAAGCATCCAGAATTAGCTATATGCTTACCGGGCAACTGGAGAGACCAGTGACGCCTAAATCGTAAATATAAGAACTGTTTATTTTCTCTGGCAACTTTAGCAGCCATTTTGTGCAGACATTTTTATTCAATTAAGCTTTGCGGCGCTGTTTCCTAAGGGCTAACCGACAAAAATATTATCGTGGTGTATTATGGTACGTTGTACGAAGAAGCCACGTTATGGTTTGCTTGCACCGGCATCTTAAAATTTTTCACGTTTGGCGTTTAAAATCCGTGTTCATCTTCTCCATCCTTAACCATCCTCGTTTAGTTACGGTTTATTATCATTTCTTTGTTTTTTTTCTATCTTAGTAATCTACTATTTTCAGGTTTCCTGCAATTCAAAGGTTATTGTTATAGACGTGGCCAAAGTCACTCAAAATAACGTGACTGGGCCCCTTCAAATTTTGTTGGCCGATACTGAGGACACTAATAAACTTGATGGATAAAGACAGAGCAAGCTAGTTAAGATGTCTTAGATCAAAGATTGCAGCGTTTTTCTAAAAAAAACGCCACTACACTGAAAAATGCATGTCTTTCACGGGATCAGTAAAAAATACTGTGATTCATAGTTTAAGTTCGTGACTTTTGCATACGTTTAGGGTAAAATTAGTTTTGATCCAATTATAATGAAATAAAATAATCCATAGATATTAACTTAAATTAAAAGATATTCCCGTTAAGGTTAAATAATGAAAAATCTCGTCGGGGTCGGGAATTTCTTTGTTATATCAAGGTCACTAAAAAGAGGCGCATCTCAATTGATTCAATGGGATAAAAAAGCCGTAGTAACTGAGCCCCTAGTAAAAATTCCTACGCCATATTTGTATTCTTTTTCTTGTTCATAAGCACAGACGCAAATTTAGTGTACTGGCACCGGTTGTTCAAAGGCTGGATAACGCTATCCAGCGGATAAATCGCTATCCAGTCGATAAGTGTTGACAAAACAAACCACGCTATCCGCTGGATAGTGATTTAACCGATGGACAGCGTTATCCATCCTTTGAACAACCCGGGCCTGCTGGTGTGTAGGCACCTTAAATAACAATCAGGTAGAAGGTTCAACTGAAGAAAACTATTCAAACACCAAACGAGTTAAACTGAAGAGATAATCTCATTTCTTTGTTTAAAACTTTTCTTGTGCTAAACATACATAGCACGCTTCAACGTAATCCACTGCACAGGTGGTATGACAGCTGTTTTTGTAAATATTCTTCTGCCACAAGTTTCCGGTTCAACTCAGTTGCCTTGTGACTTAAACTAGGGGCGCGTTCGTTTGGGATATTCCGGAATAAGAATATATATTCCGGAATATATTCCGGCTATTCCGCTCCTGTGAGCAGAATAGCCGGAATGGAAATCCAGGTATTCCGGAATGAGAATAGCTCCCAAACGAACGCTTACTCGCATTATTCCAATTATTCTTTTTCCGGATTGATCCCAAACGAACGCGCCCTAGATTTCCGCTTTTCATTTTTAGAATAACGTGACCCCACTCATTTCGTTAGTTTGAAGGGCAGTGAGGATGGCGTCGGGAAATATTCAGTAAATGCAGAAGCATGCATGTATCACCTAGATTAGTATTCTGGTAAATGTTATTGTTACTTAACAGTTTGGCGGGAATGAACCTAGCTAAATTTTGCGAAAATTGTTTTAAAACGAGCTACTCCTTATTGGCGCAACAACATTTTCAGAAAGTCGCATGTCCGGCAATCATATTGAACATAAAGCAGGTTGCTGGGCTGTGATGAATTTTACGCTTGCAACACAAAACGAGGACTCCATGTCATGCAGAAAAACGGAACATTTTAAGGCCCATTCATCAGCATTCATCAGCCATTGCTGATCATGTGAAAATCACTGGTCACAACATAAGATGGGATCGTTTCATTGACATTTTAGCGCCTGGCACACGGGCCGATGGGGTGTCGTTAGCTCAGCCCTCACATCATGCTCCGTTGACGATAAATAGCTTGTAAAAGGCTAATAAAGTACAGCAATTGTTCCTGGAGCTGTGAAACAGCAATAGACCAAAGATTGCCAGTTATTCATCGACCAATAATTTTGAATCGATGAGTAAGTGACGAAACATGTGATTGTATTGTCGCATATTGTATTTTTCAGGAAATATTCTATTCAATTTATCACTTTTTGTTGAAATACTTCATCTGTGAATAACTTGAGTACCGGTAAACGTGCAAACGTGGAGTCTGCGAACAAGGTTTAAAAAAATGGAATAAGCTACCAAAATCTAGTTGGCAGCTATCGATTATCTCCCGAGTGCCTGTTGTATCTCAGTTCAAAGGTAATGATTTGTCTTACAAGAACGAGTCAAGCAGTTGTTTAAGAAAAGAACTGTGATAACGAGCCTTAGCTTACAGCCCAGAACTGCCGATGATTACATAACTCAGTTGTTTCTGAAGCGAGGAGCAGTTTCTCCACCCTTCTAGATGGAATGTTAGTTTCTCCTCTGTGTTTTGCAATAGTTGGATGGACGTGATCTCTTCTCTTAAGTATAACCGAATCTAACCAAATCATCTGATCTGAGACTGAAAACAAGCCTTTACTAGCACACAGCTTGAAAGACCAAAACGACAAAAATACCCAGCGCTTTTAGAAATTCTGGATGAGGGCTCAGTTATCAGCAACGGTTTTGGCGATTTCTCCGATCGGCTATCTGTTCAAGTAGTTTAACCCTTCGGTTATCCGAAAATTTTGCAGATATCAGCCTCGTCTGCTGATTGCAATTTGGAACAATTCTAAACTCCACAAAACCCTCTTCTTACTGGGTTAGTCCTATGAAATAATCTAATCCAAATGTGCTATATGCTGCTGGCTGTAGAAAAGTCACTAAACATCCCCCTTCAAGAAACCGAGTAATAAGGTCAGTACCTATCGAGGCAGGGCAGAAGGCTGGAGAGACGAACAGTGACTGAGGAAGTTTGTTAACAAAATCCATGGTGCTGTCCCCTTTAAAGTTAAGAAATGTGGCCCTTCCGTATTTGGGGCCGCCATAACACCAATTACTCTCCCATTAAAAAAAGAAACAAAAAACAAAAAACAAAAAACAACAACAACAACAACGCAAACTAAACAGACAGGACGTTTAGTACCATACAGACAAATGGATTTGATCAGTTTTCCAGAAATTAGAAATAAATGAAAAAGACACGAACTTAATGCAGAGATATCGTTTCGTTTATTTCATCTAACAA
>JAHPZR010032841.1:0-30000 GCA_019787425.1 Platygyra sinensis | reverse complement strand
TGTAGATCCGTTACAACTCTTCTTTCTTTCATGTTAAATTAACCTTTCCTCGGTAGAATTATGGGCTCATTGTTTGAAAAATCACTGTTGTGAAAAAATTATTCTTTTGAATTAAAATATCATTGAGTTGCATTCTCCCCGCCTTAGCAGAAAAAAATAACAAGAATACACGAGGGGAGGTTTTGAATATAAGAGTATTTGCTTTTGTTTTGATTTCCATCTTACGCGGCTAAAAATTAATTAAATCTATAGCGGTGTCTGTTGAAGGGTATTAGGGAGGCTTAGCAATGATGACGGTGACGTCAAGGACGACGCTTGGAAGAAACAAAATAGATTTTGAAAAAAAATGAGGAAGCGTTCCTAAGTCGAATTACTCAAAAAATAAATTTTCTGAGTTCTCCAACGGGAATTGACCCATGACCTTCCAGAATCCCAGTTGGGCTCTCTAACCCGGCTGAGTACTGGAGGACTCATGGTGAGCGCTTATGCTTCTTCATTTATTTCACTTTATCTAAGTCACCATATCACTTATTATTTACCTACATTTATAATTTCGACTGTTTTTAGCCTTGCAGTATGGCAGGACAGGTGTTTTACATAATAAGAACAAAGTTTACGACCTTGCTCTCCACGGGTCCTCCATAGTTCAGTGGTTAGAGCGTCCAACCGGTATTCTGGAAGGGCATGGGTTCAACCCTCTTTGGGGATCTCTGATTGACCAATTCGACCTGAGAACTTTGTTTATTTCACTATATCCAATTCACCATTTCCCTTATCATATTTATATTTTTCCTTTGAATTTCGCAATTATCTGGAACTCCTCAGTGAGCCGAGCTGTCGTGAACCCTACTCAAGAAAATACGAAAAATTACCCGTTGTGGCTCACGCTTTTCAAAATACGTAAAACCTGGTCATTTAACGTTGTTGTTTTGCAGATGACGGTTACGTTATTTACAATGATTTATTACGCACGTGCTCATTAGATGCATTGTTTGGTGGTGGCGTTCTCGTTGCCCGTGGCATCGTGGCTTGCTTAAGCTCCCAAACTGTTATTAAATGTAGGTTAACACAAAGAACCACAGAAAGAGAAGTCCTGAAATAGTAACCATGTCGGAAGGAAGGCGGATGCATTAAGATTACAGTCGATGTGCTCTCGTTGCCTGTAGTGCGAACACTGTGATTCTGCGGCAGGGTGCTCTACGATTGACCATCGCATCTGGATAATTTACGTAATCAAATTTTAAAAACAAATGTGATCTTTTAGAGTATAGTGTGTTAGTTTTCAAAGTGTCGCATTATGCATGTAAAATGCAAGAATTTTCTCAGTTTTAGAGCTTACAATAAATTTAGTAGCGAAAGTGCATTTTAGTCAAGCTGTAAGAATACTTTCAGACAACGGCACCGTTGTAGCAAATGCGATTTAATTCAGGTCTAATTCACGGTGTAAATAAAATTTGGTTTGAACAGTCATGCATTGTTTTAAATAGTTAAAGGCAATTGCACAGTTTTCAGCAATTTTACAATAGATCAAATAAAGCAACCGGTGTTCCACATAATCAAGGCAATGGAGCAATACATTCAGGACTGTAATTGCAAAGGTGAAACCTACAAACAAATTAAGTGACTCAGATAACCTTTGTTAACCTTTGTTAAATAACTCCAGGTAACAACGGCGTTGTTACCGGGTCCCTTCAAGAAGATGGACGTTCTTACTACGCCTTTTTGACATCTAGGTAATAGTTTTCAGAATCGTGTTGCCAGAAATCTAAATCGATAGTTGTATATATCTATTTAGCGAATTAGACATCCCAGAAGTATGGGTCTTAGTACTTTGACACATAAATAAGAGACAATGTTTTACATTGTCGTCTATTTTGTGAGCCTTTTGGCCCGGGGAGGGGGGTGGGGGGTGGGCACTTCCTATAATGTTCTATACAGGGAGGCTCCACCCGAAAGGGGTACCTTTTTCAGGCTTCAAGTATATAAAAGGGTAGGAATTTCACAAGTTGAGGTATATAAAAGGGTAGGGAAATTGGCCATTTAGGTATTTAAGAGGGGCTTTAATTATAATATTTCGAATATATGCCCCTTATGGCTGTATAAGTTTATTTATTAAGGACTACATGAAAATGAGAACAACAAACAACACTTCCTAAATTAGGTATGTGAAAGGGGTACCTTTCTTCAATGAAACGTATATAAAAGGGGTACCTTTTCTGCCAAAATGGTATATAAAAGGGTAAGGGGTTGGACCTCGGGGCGGAGCCTCCCCGTATTAAACTTTGTTAAGTATTCCCCCCCCCCCCGGCCTGTTGGTCGCTTGATTATGCAAATTTGGATTGAGTGAATTCACAGTTCAGGTAAGCTCGTCTGTTTTCTGCTTCTCGTATTTAATAGAAGAATTATTCGCCTTGAATTCATTCAGAAATTTTTCTCGTCTGAGACGTATGATGCCACGATTTGTTAAAAATGTTAAGCCCGTCTGACGTTTAAGTCCTCCGGCTTTTTGCCATATTTAGCTAGACATTACGTTTTGCATATCGTGCAAAGTTTCAGAAGTTATTCAACAGCCCTTTTCACGGTTAGTTTTCCTCATTTGCATTACAATGTAATCCAACGTGGATGCGAGGCAATTTCGGGCTAAAACTACAAAATAGCCCGAAATTGCCTCGCATACATGCTAAATTTTCTTGTAATGCATATGAGCAAAGTTAACCGTGAAAAGGGCTATTCAACGATCGACGCGAAATAAGAAGTAACCGTGGGTACTCGACTAGTTTTCCCCGCAACAAAAAGATTAAGTATATCGTAAATTTTTATAGTTAATGTGCGCGATTTCTACACCGGTTGCTTTTTGCTGCGGGGAAAGCTAGTCGAGTACCCACAGTTGCTTCTTATTTCGCCTCGATCGTTGAATTGAATAACTTCTGAAACTTTGCACGATATGCAAATCGCCGTTGCACGGGCCACGCAACTATGTCGAAATCGCGTACATTTACTATAAAAATTTACGATATACCTTCGATAAATATAATCCGCCGAGAAAATTGATGGAAGACTATTGGTTTATAGCCCCATGTTAAGCCTTGTGATTTCCTCGGCTTCGTTGAATATTTTTTTCTGAAACTTTTCACGACAATCTCCCCGTTGCACGGGCCAAAAAACTAGGTCGATCGATGAAGAAAACTGCTTCGTGTAATTGAGTACTACTTAAAAAGTGTTTATAGCTAAGGCGAGTATTCCTACAGGATAGTTAAGTCAAGTTATAGTTATAAAATGTAAACCATTTCAAACCTTGTCTTTAAATTCCAAGAGCTGCCTATTTAAGTATTTTCTACTAAACCACTCGAAATAGAGCAGATCAGTAGACCTAACCAAACTTTTCTTTACCCAAACTCGTTTGGCTGCGGCGAAGAGAAGAAGCTTTGAAATGCTCTGAAAGCGCATCGTTTCTTTAATTTAAGCCATTGTATGCTAGTGCGAAAAGAACTGGCCTATAGGAAATGAATTTTCGGGGAATAAGTGGTGTTTTTAATGTTCATAAGAAAGTAATTAAGTGCAGTGGCAGAGCAAATACGCCTCAGTTTGAACGATAAGCAATAACCACAAAAATATCGCTACCGAGAAATCCTATATTTCGTCAACTTTGTTAAACTTTCAAAGCATTTTTGTAAAAAGGTCCAAAAGACCCGAGTATTTTCAATTACAAAGTTCCTTAGAATTATGTTTTTAATCTGTTTAGATTAAAGTCTCCGGAATTACGTGTTTTGAGAGCAGGTGAGAGTTTCAGATATAATCATTATAATGTTCTTCTCAATAGCGAATCCAACCAAGCGAGTGGAAAAATAGACAAATTTAAATAAAATAATTAATTAACATCTAGAGGATTATATCACGAAGGGTCCACTGTTTGATATTCGACATCCGAGACTGGGGCAGTTTAACCGTTGGAAAACTGTTAGTCCTGTAGTCCTCGCTACAACCTGCTTTACATTTCTTTTAATGTTAGCTCTGAGTTTTAAGTAACACATCGAAGGCAAAAACATACAGACAACTGTTTTCTTTATTATGGAGCTTAAGAACCCACGACGGCGACCAACGTCGATTTAAAGATGAATTTATATTTTACCTACGAATCTCGTGGTACCCTAAAGTCATTCACTTTGTTTATCACTGCCAAAGCTATCACGAAACTTAATCTAGGACGCATCGATAGCTAAATTCGGAATGAATTAAAAAATTAGCCCTCACGTTCTCTAGACACCGCAGAATTTAGTCATTTCACTTTGTTATTTAGAAAGGACAGCTTGAAATAAATGAGTCAAGAATTATAACGCACGTGCCCAGCTATTGTTTTCCCTATTAAACCTTTTGTTTAGCGACGTTGCCGCTGCCCTCGTGCTTTTAATAAGCTCCCTATTCTCGTTAGCTGCCGCCCCCCTCCCCTTACCCCGACATCATTGCCACAACATTAATGTAAATCTTTCGTTGCATAAACTCCAGTACTTACCTACCCTGTGTGTTTGGTTCTTAAAACGTTGCAATTAATAGAGTAAAACGCTGTTATCCGAGCAGAAAACATGGTAAACAGTTTTGATATCAAAGGACATTCACGCGAACAATACAGGCGGCAAAGCCAAACGGCGCATTTGTACCATGAAGAATTCGCTACCAGTTCTAAAAAAACAAAGGAAAAAAAAAACTGCCCAAAAACCACTTTTTACTGCAATACAAACTTGTCTGATTCAAAATCGGCTCTAAAGGAAAGTTTTGTTTTGTTCAAGAGTGAAAGGTTTATTCAAACAACAGCCTAAAGCCGGCTGGCAGTGCTATTAGAATTGTTTTTCGTTTTAATAAATCAAGTGAATAGCTTGATCAAATCAAATGTATTTGATATCGTCTACAAAGTAATAAAAGAAGGTAATCAAAGGTCTTAGCCGAAAACAGACGGAGAAAGGTATTGTCATTAACAGTAAAGGAAGTAATCTTTTTATGGTGCTTTTGATATATGCCCTCAGTGGGTTGCTATGTCCTTCATGTAGAGGATACTGACCTATGACTTGTGATATAAAGATAATGGTTCACGAAGCAGTGAAACATTGCCTGCATTGAAACTGACAAGAGTAACTAATAGGTCATCCTCTATTTCAGCTGTTCATTTTAATAACAATGCTTTGGGAGGACAGGTGACAAGAAAGAAAATCATAAACAGGTATTTAAGAAACAGAAAACGTCCTTGCCTTATGGCAAAGTCGTAACGAGCTGAAATCGCATAACCAAAACAAAATGGGCATCACTCTCTTTGTAACTGAGAAGGAATTGCAAGGAAGCTAAGCTGTTTTGATCCGGTTTAATCTGGTATTAATTCTAGTCGGTTTTCATTTATGTAAATCATATTTTGTTATTCAAATGTGGTAGAAATAAGTGAGGCTAGTGCGGATTAATTGGAAGAAAACTGAGGCAATGCGCAATGCGTCAAATCTTATTTCTTCTTCGTTGTTGCTTTAAGAATGATCACGAGAGAGTAAAATTTTATTGTGTCTATCTCTCGCGTCTTTGCATGGATTGTTACACACGTTTATTGAAGGATAGTCAATTTCAATTACAAATGTGTGCCTGATAACGGAAATCCTTCGTGTTGGGAAAAGGAATGTTTAGTCGACCACACAAGCGCCGGTTTTGTGTAAATACGTGCAGAGAAATAATGACACAGAATTTACTGTACTAACCATAGCCCTTTTCACGGTTAACCCTACTCATTTGCATTACAATGAATTCTAGCATGTATGTGAGGCAATTTTGGGCTATTTTGTAGTTTTAGCCCGAAATTCACATCCACGTTGGATTACATTGTAATGCAAATGAGACTGAAAAATTAACTGTGAAAAGGGCTATTTTAAAACAGTCGTAGAATAAAGTACGCCATATAATGACGCCACAAGGTGTGTCGTAACTATTCGGCTTAGGTAGCGTTCACATTATACAGGCTACATTCCGCCTGGGAAAGGCTGCTGGAACCATTACACTCGACCCTGACCCAGTAAAAGAAGGGGATGATCGCATGAAATCACACTTGATTTGGTTTTAGGTTAATCTGGTTACTGAGCTAAACATGATATTGAATTCATGCGCCAGGTGAATAACCTGACTTGAAAAAGTCAGCTTTACTTGAAATTAAGATTAAAATTAAATTAAATACAATACTTTTAAACCTGACCACGCTTGTCTAATCTAATTCCTGCCTTAAATTCGAAATTATTATTCAGTTTGCATCAGTTAAAGATGAACATCGCAGTTCAGTTGCCTTGAGTATGAAATGAGTTAGCTATGCGTAAGCGTCTGGTAGAACGACTAAACCAGTAAAAGTAGTCTTATTACTTCACTTCTTGAGCCGAAATAACGAGTGATCAAGTTAGCGCAGCTGGAGGGAGTTGTAACAGTTAGTTGGACAGGTAACAATTCACTCGCTTGCTCCGTCAGTCAGTCAGTGGACTAGTTTATGGTGATTGCGCTGACCAGTGTATCCCGCGAGAGGAGTGGTATTTGCCTTACAACAGAGTGGCTGCCAAATCGACTGACTGATCTTTCGTGCTTGGAGCCAAACAATCGCTCCCAAATTACGATAAACGTGGGTGTACAATTCGGTACATCGACTGCTAATTGACAGTGGCTTTTGAGCAGATCTTTGCCACAAATAATCATGCATCTGGGAGGGTTTAATTTCACCGCTCGAGAAGTGCTTTTCGTCTGCGCATTATTTCAAATGTTTAAACCGTCTCATGTCTTTAGTAGTTCGAAGGGAAGAAATACCAGTCCCACACCAGGAATCGAATCGCTGACCTTAACCCGCTAACTGCAGACCACCCAGCTGAAACCTTACCAATTTGCCAACGTGCAACTGGTAAATAATAAAATAGGCGCCGTATTGGAGCAGGTGACTACTGCAAATATGGAAAAGTAGAACTGTTCTGTATATGCAGTTATATACGAAAATAAGAATATATGCAAATGATTAGATAATGAATGTTGGTGACGAGAGGCATTATTGAATGCTAATAAGCCATTGTTAAAGAATACTTGAATTTGCCCAAAAGTAGAAAGCAAAATGGTTTTTAATAGGCCATTTTCAATTATGCCATAATATTCTAACATTAATTAATTATTCATTCCTCAACCTTAGTGTGATTTTTTGGTGTATTCCACCAAGCCTCTATGTCAGAATTTTAAAACATCAAAAATGACCTATTAGTACATGTAAAAGAGTTAACAAAATTAACTGTAAAATTATCAGCAGTGTATGATGTGTGGTGTATGAAAAGTGATCAGTAAACAAACACGATGAGACAATCAAAAACATTTTTTTAATATTTTAATGAACTAATGAAACAAAATTTATGGTAAACAACAGGACGAGAATGGCACAAATTCAACAATTCTGGGGTTAATCGAGAGTACCTGTATTATGGCAGAATTAAAGGTAACTTTTGCAAAACCATGTTGCTGGCAGCACTACAGGGATACATCAGTCGTCTATCAGCTATTTTAACAATCAACATATTTAACAATTATCCTGCGAAATCGTGCGGAATATCGTCTGATACTTAGCCGACGAGGCCGTAGGCCGCGTCGGCTAAAATCAGACGATATTCCGCAAGATTGAGCAGGATAATTGTTTTATTATTCAACAAATTGATAACAAAATTGATTTCCAAGCTCGTAACATTTTTAAACCTTTCTGTCAACATTTTTTCACTTCACTTTTTCTTCCCACGTACGAAGCTATGTATATCGCCGGATATCCGTCACCTACGGATGACGGATATCGAGAGCATCATGACCATATTTGGATAGTGTTACAATTTGTTGAATAATAACCACTGATATATCGACTGAGGCACCCTATAAGAAAATCCTATATTCCACCAATATGGCAGCCTATTGAAATCGCTTTGGACGACCAATAAATCGGTCGATCATCATTTTCTCTTGGGTCGATATATTGTCTAATAAATTGATTGATGTTTTAAAAAATATAGCGATACTCACTGTTACGTCACCTATTGTCATAAGGTGCCAATCAGAAGTTTATTCGCTGTCGAAACAAAGAATTCTTTTGTTCTGTGGCTGGCAAAATTTAAATATCAAAAGACTTGTTTGTAAACAGTGAGTATCGCTATACTTGGCAAAGTGTCTGTGAAGTATCGGTGAAGTGTCGGTGTATCACCCACTGTATCGGCCGCTATAAATATATCTCGGTCACTAGATCGACTGAGTATCAATTGCGACACTGGTTGCTAGTCAGTTGAGTATCGGTTGAATATCAGTTGAGTGTCAGTCAAGTAACAACCGACGTATTGAGCGACGTATCGACTGATACATCGAAGAATATGCCAATCAAGGCTTCCCATAAGATACGTGATCCCAAGTATTAATGGCACATATTATCCTAAAAAATGATGAAACACAACATAAGATATATGTATGCATTTGTAGCTAGATATACATGTAACTAGGTGTTTACTGTATATTAATAATGTGAAATTTAGTAACTCATTATTTTTCTCTCAAAGCAGGTAGGTTAAATATTTGTATAATTATTTTTCTTGATATTAAAGAGAAACTTTACATTTAACACAACAGTCATTCTCTATTGATAGAGTAGAGTTAGTTACAAACACCACCAAAACTGTGTAAGTGGCAGCTGACATTGGTACAAAAGTTGAATGGTGCTGTTGATACATAGTGTAATTTATCTATGTGACCTGCATCCATAACATTGATTTCTGCAATAAGTGGATTGGATTACATGTATGTCTCCTAGAGTGTGACAAATTTGATTTCAGTAAATCTTGTGGGGTATTCCCTAAAATATTGACCAAACGCCTAGCGCTCTACTATTCCAATGAAACGTGGGACCACCATACATCCTGAAAAAAGAAAAAACTACATCACCAGCAAGTCTAGATGGTTTGCTGTCTCTAGACTGATTTGAAAGTCGATTGTTTACAATGGAAAGCTTTATGACAGACAGTCTGTCCACGGCAGTTCCACAGCAGTTCCACAGCAGTTGATGACTGATTTTCACTACGATCATTACGATATCTGTTAGCTGAACTAGTTATTCCGTGTCTTTCACAAGTACACACAGCTTTCACATTGATGGTTTTTCGATCACCATATTCAACCTGGTCGTTCGAGCGGCGCAATTTTGAAACATCGGAGCTCGATATAAATTTATGCGAAGAGGCACCGTTCACATAACGCAATATTCCACCAGCACGAGAGGCCCAGTTTTTCCCATACGAGGGTAAAGGTACTTTAAAAATTATAGAGTATCCACTATCGGCAAGGGTTCCATGGAACTCCATGGAATTCTGTCTGGGTTTGGGACATGGAATTCCATGGAATTCCATGGAGTTTCATGGAAAATTTTACATGGAGGTCCATGGAAAATTTTACATGGAGCTCCATGGAAAATTTTCCATGGAACTCCATGGAATTCTGTCTGGGTTTGGGACATGGACTTCCATGGAAATCCATGGAGGTTTTCTTTTTCTTCCATGGAATTCCATGGAGGTTTTTTTTCCCATGGAATTCCATAGAGTTTTTTCCATGGAATTTTATGGAGTTTTTCCATGTACTTCCATTGAATTTGAAAAAAATTCACTGTTTTCATGGAGTTCTGTTTGCTATATTAAATATTGCATAAAGGGAATATTTCCCAAGAATTAGGATTTTTATGCCCCTTTCTCTGCTTGTGTACTGCTTGATTTAGAGTGGGCCTGGGCCCGACGGGGGAGATATTAGTATTGCAGTAGACCCCCTGTAAGGGGTTTTGCTAAAAGCAGGCCCGCGGTCCAGCGGCCCGCGGCCCACGGCCTGCCACCGCCCAGCGGCCCGCCACGGCCCAGCGGTCCGCCACCGCCCAGCGGCCCGCCACCGCCCAGTGGCCCGCCACGGCCCAGCGGCCCGGCGGCCTGGAGGCCCGGTGGCCCAGTCCTGATTTTCAACAGTTTTTTTGTCCAGCGGTAAATCCAAGCGCATGAACAGATCTGCATCAAGTTTCAGCGTGCATTAATGTCTGTTCAGCTATGCAGCGAACGGAGTCGAGGTTTGGCTGGAATGGAAAGGGACAAGGCACCAGTGGAGTGGTGATGGGCTCCTGGGGGGGACCCGACTGAGGGATCGATGCTTGGACGGTTGCTATGGAAACCGACGCTAAAGCGAGGCCCTTTGCATGAGTCACACTGGCTGAAGTTTCAAGTTTCAAGTTTCAAGTTTTATTATTTTACACTGTTTACAGACGTGATACAACTTAATATAACATAGTTTACAATTATATAGAAATAAAAAAATACAAACAAAAGTTAACCAGAAAAGAAACACTATTTAATCGTGTACAGTGACCAAAGTAGCTAATGAGCTTTCGAGTTGGTCACTGTCATGTGAGAGATAAATTGGCGTTGGCTGCATGTTAAGTATATTTGAAAGAGAAGAAAGACAAGCTAGAGAAAAAAGAGACGAAAATGATATCCTACAGAAGCCAGTGGAGAAGGAGAAGGCAGGGATACGAAGGACTAGGGGAAATGAAAAGATGGGGGGGGGGGGGGTGGGAACGACTAAACAAACAACTTGCACGGAGCAAGCTGCAAACGGCACACGTCAGCATGACAGCGGCGCGCGCGAAGGCCGATCCTGGCGGGCGAGCGAGGCTACGCTGGACCGAGGCTTAGGCTGCGCTCCCATACATTAACTTCTCTCAATCGAAGATAGACACCAAAAAAATATGGACGACGACGGTGAGTTCAGTTCAGTGCCATTTTGATAATCATTTCAGTCCTTTTCGATCCTTTCTTTCGTTGCTTGTTGCTAAGTGGAAAACGTCGTCATTGTCTGTTTATTCGTCCTTGTACAGAACCTGAAAGGGAGGATGTGCATTGTCAAACGATGTCAGTTATTTTCAAACGGCAGCTTGAGATTGAAAATGTCTTAAGCTAAATAATGAGATGTGTGAACTACGAATTGTCACTGAGTGGCGTTTGTCAGTTTATCAGGCAATTACATTGACACTTTGTAATCAGATGATTTCACGGTAACTCTGTACAATGACAGGCAACAGTTATGAAAGGTTTTGTAAGGCGGTCGGTTTGCGTTTGCATGCTTTCTTTGTGTAACTCTGAAACAGAAACAAGGATTCAAATGATTAATTGGTAAACGAATCAAACTCACTGTCGTCCACTTTGCACGCTGAAACCCGATGCAGATCTGTGCATGCGCTTGGATTTACCGCTGGACAAAAAAACTGTTGAAAATCAGGATTGGACCACCGGGCCTCCAGGCCGCCGGGCCATCGCGGGCCGCCGGGCCGTAGCGCCGTAGCGGGCCGTGCACCGCGGGCCGCTGAGCCGAGGCGGGCCGTGGGCCGCGGGCCGCTGGACCGCGGGCCTGCTTTTAGCAAAACCCGAGAACCTGGTATCTAATTTAGAAAACCGCTGATCGGTGCTTGGTGAAGGTTGGTCACTCAGAATGCTGCTGTGGGCTTCCGGCGTCGCTGTGGGCTGCAGGTCGCTCGTCATATGCGCATATGCATTTCGTCGCAAGTCGTTTCGAAACACATTTGAAATCAATTTCGTTTCAAAAAATAACCTCGAGGAAAAATCAAATTAGTAAAAAACGTTAGAGGTTATCTATGGGCGGCGTCACCACCGCAAAAATACAAGATTGTTAAACGGCACAGACCAAACATAAATGGTTTAGTGATGGTTTGCGAAATGGAATAGACCCTTTGCATAAATGGCGCCTAAATTTGAATAACAATACTTGGTACATCCTTAGCCTCACATTCATATTTCAAGACAAAGGAAATTTCACATGAATGTGAGGCTAAGGATGTACCAAGTATTGTTATTCAAATTTAGGCGCCATTTATGCAAAGGGTCTATAAATGATTGAGAAATGATACTGTCTAAATACAAAGAGTTAGGTGTTCTTGTGTTATACGGTCTACTGAAACAGTAAACGATTTAGACAATTTAGAAATGGTTCAGTCACCGATATCAAAATGGAACAAACTAATAAGAATCAGTTTATTTAAATGAGCATTCATCTGACCACGATACGTAGAATGATTAGGTCTGACAACAAACGGTCAAGTGTTCTGTTTCAAAATGGTGTAATTAACGGTGGGACGGTTGAAGTAATCGGCAAATCATTTATTCGCCAAGAAATGGTTCAACTCACCGACCAATGGTTTAGTGAATGGCGTTCCAACACCGCCAAAATTCAAACTTTGCCCTTTATTCGCGCATACCATCATTCACTGGGAACATTCAAATATTCAATTGAAACATACAAATCTTCACTTACAACATTCATGTCAGGCGTTTAAAAATGCACTCACAACAGTCAAACAACTCCAAACATTCAATCAATTAAGTGAAACATTCAAAGCAGGCATGCAAAATTTACTTACAACATTAGGACTTGCACTTTAAACAAGCGGTTATTCAATTCCAACTCTCATTTCGGACATTCGACTTTCAAATCGACATTCCATTCAAACACTCGATTAGTCAATTGGAACATTAAATACGAATATTCAATTCAAACATTCAATTGGAACAGTAGATTCGAAAATTCAACATTCTATTGGAGATTTAATTCAAACATTCGACTAATCAATTCGAACATTCAATCTAAACATGCAATCCGAACATGCAATCCTAACATTCAATTCGAACATTCAATTCGAACATTCAATTTGGACATGCAATCCAAACATGCAATTCGAACATTCAATCTAAACCCAAACACACCCTTACATGGTTCCCAGGGCAACATCCGGGACGTTCGGTAGTCGAAAGGCGGGAAGGAGAGTAGTCGGATCCAGAGGTTGTAAGTGTAGCTACGTGTGGCTTACGAGGCAGTTGCAAAGAAAAACTTCTCTGCTAGCCTGGGCTAGTCCCTATTTTTTTCTGTCAGACTAGCTAATGGATTTTATCCTTCTTTTGCCTGACAGGCAAATAAAAGTCTTTGGCGGAAATGTTTGAGGAACAGGGTTAATTTGTACCCTTATTCGGAAAAAAGATTTCCAGGACTCTTCCAGAATTTCTTCGGGACTCCAAATTATTTTTTCAGGACTCTAAAATTCCTGTTTACCCATTCCCTTCCCAAGTCTCAATGACACATTATATTTTTTACTTGAGTGAAACGGATTTCCAGAACTGTTCAGGACCAAAAGCCTTTTTCCAGGACTTTCCAGTCCTGGAAAATCCTACAAAAATTTCCAGGACTTTCCAGGTTTTCCAGGACCCGTACGAGCTCTTGAGGGAACTATATTTTATAATAACTTATTTATTATAAGGATTCTTTGATATGCTTCTGAAAATTGCTTACAGGCTAGCACATCCTGGCTACAGCGACCCGGGGGGTGGGGGTACTCCCTATAATGGCCTATACGGGGAGGCTCCGCCCGAAAGGGGTACCTTTTTGAGGCTTCAGGTATATGAAAGGGTGGGGATTTCACAAGCTGAGGTATTTAAAAGGGCTTTTAATTATAATTCTTCAAATAGACACCCCATATGGCTGTATCAGTTTATTTATTAAGCACTACATGAAAATGAGAAGAAGACTTCATAAAGTAGGTATGTGAAAGGGGTACCTTTTTTCAACAAAAGGTATATAAAAGGGGTACCTTTTCTGCCAAAATGGTATATGAAAGGGTAAGGGGTTGGACCTCGGGGTGGAGCTTCCCCGTCTTAAACTTTGTTAAGTACCCCCCCGGGGGGATTTCTTTGCATCCTGTACATACTGTAGAGTACCGTAAATCGAGACAATGACTTACAGTGTAGTTTATATTTGTAGTAACACAACCTGAGAACAAAGTAACCTACTGCCGGGCTAGATGTAACATCATTGTGCAAAAAAGGTTCCTACTTATAATCATGGCTCATGTAAAAAGCTTGCTTTCTCAAGTAATAGATAGCAGAACTGCTCGAGCTAACAACATATATAGTTTCCCAGTGTTCATCATTTTGTCGAATTCTTGTCATTTGTTTGATGTATTGATCAATTTGATCAGTTTTAGTTTTTTTTTTTTTTTAAACTTCTTAATCAGTGTCAACGCTACAATTTCGTTTTTATATCATGCCTGATTACGACCACGGCCGGTATTTTCACTCTCAGTAAGTCTTGGGACTTTTAAAAAGGGTTGCTTCACACTGTGAATAATGTTGTAGACTTACAGTAATAAATTCAAAATCTTCCACAGTATCGAAAGAGTCATTAAGGTTGAGGCTTTATTTCATCATAAAATAGAATAGATATTGCCGACAGAGTGAGATATTTACTGACTGACTTAATCCTCTTCGCTCCGACCGGAGCATAGGGCTTCCACCACAGCCTTCCATCGGACCCGATTTTTTGCAGTCCGTTTCACTTCCTCCCACGACATCCTCAAGTCCTCGTATTCCTGCTGGATTGTCCTTCTCCAAGACTTCTTCGGTCTGCCCTTCCGCCTGACCCCTTGAGGGTTCCACTCAAGGGACAGGCGGGTGATGTTGGTGGCAGGCTTCCTCAAAGTGTGGCCGATCCATCGCCATTTTCTTCTCCGAATGGTGACTTCAATTCTCTCTTGCATTGTACTCTGCCACAGCTCCTCATTTGAAATCTTTTTGGGCCACCACACTCCCAGGATATACCGGAGTCTGCGATTGGTAAAGGTCTGAAGCTGGGTGATGATTTTCTTTGTCAATCTCCAAGTCTCAGATCCGTATAGGAGGACGGACTTCACGTTGGAATTGAAGATCCTTATCTTTGTCCACAGTGAGATGAAATTTGATCTCCATATGGGTCTTAAAATGGAGAATGCAACCTGTGCCTTCCTGCACCTGGCCTCAACATCTTCCTCAGTGCCGCCGGTGGTGGTGATAAGGCTGCCGAGGTATGTGAAGGCCGATACTTGTTCCAGGACCTCTCCTACACAATTGATGTTGCCAGTATTTGCTGGGGACCGAATCCTCATCTCCTTGGTTTTGGATGCGTTAATCTTGAGACCGACCCTGGCAGCCTGTTCTACCAGCGCCGCGAACTTCTGTCTCATGTGGGTGATCTTCTGACTCAGCAAAACCATATCATCCGCAAAGTCCAAATCTTCCAACTTCTGTGACAGGGTAAATTGGATCCCAGTCTTATTGTCTCCAAAAGCTTGTCGAGATACCCAGTCTAGTGCCATAAGGAAGAGAAGGGGGCTAAGCAAGCACCCCTGGCGAACCCCAGTGTTCATGCTGAAGGACCCTGTCATTTCACCTTCATGTAAAACTCTTGCTTGGAAGCCATCGTAAAAGACCCGGATCATCCTCACGATTTTCTCAGGGACCCCATAGTGCCGCAAGATCTTCCAGAGCACTTCTCGATCTATGGAATCAAAGGCCTTCTCAAAGTCCACGAAAACCATATATAGCCCAGTGTTCCACTCCAGGGTCTGCTCTACTATGATCCTCAATGTAGCTATCTGGTCGCAGCAGGATCTCTCTTTACGAAAACCTGCTTGTTCATCTCGGAGTCTGCCATCAAGAGCATCCTTCATCCTCTCTAAAATGATCTTACAAAGGACCTTGCTGGCAACTGTCAAGAGCATAATACCTCTCCAGTTCTTACACAGGCACAAATCTCCTTTCTTGGGAAGTTTAACCAATAGGCCCACCTTCCAGTCTTGAGGGATGTCCTCCTCATTCCAGATCTTATTCAAAAGTGCATGGAGGACCTTGGCTGAAACCATTCCTCCTTCCTTCCAGGCTTCTGGGTGTGACAACATCCCCCCAGAAGCCTGGAAGGAAGGAGGAATGGTTTCAGCCAAGGTCCTCCATGCACTTTTGAATAAGATCTGGAATGAGGAGGACATCCCTCAAGACTGGAAGGTGGGCCTATTGGTTAAACTTCCCAAGAAAGGAGATTTGTGCCTGTGTAAGAACTGGAGAGGTATTATGCTCTTGACAGTTGCCAGCAAGGTCCTTTGTAAGATCATTTTAGAGAGGATGAAGGATGCTCTTGATGGCAGACTCCGAGATGAACAAGCAGGTTTTCGTAAAGAGAGATCCTGCTGCGACCAGATAGCTACATTGAGGATCATAGTAGAGCAGACCCTGGAGTGGAACACTGGGCTATATATGGTTTTCGTGGACTTTGAGAAGGCCTTTGATTCCATAGATCGAGAAGTGCTCTGGAAGATCTTGCGGCACTATGGGGTCCCTGAGAAAATCGTGAGGATGATCCGGGTCTTTTACGATGGCTTCCAAGCAAGAGTTTTACATGAAGGTGAAATGACAGGGTCCTTCAGCATGAACACTGGGGTTCGCCAGGGGTGCTTGCTTAGCCCCCTTCTCTTCCTTATGGCACTAGACTGGGTATCTCGACAAGCTTTTGGAGACAATAAGACTGGGATCCAATTTACCCTGTCACAGAAGTTGGAAGATTTGGACTTTGCGGATGATATGGTTTTGCTGAGTCAGAAGATCACCCACATGAGACAGAAGTTCGCGGCGCTGGTAGAACAGGCTGCCAGGGTCGGTCTCAAGATTAACGCATCCAAAACCAAGGAGATGAGGATTCGGTCCCCAGCAAATACTGGCAACATCAATTGTGTAGGAGAGGTCCTGGAACAAGTATCGGCCTTCACATACCTCGGCAGCCTTATCACCACCACCGGCGGCACTGAGGAAGATGTTGAGGCCAGGTGCAGGAAGGCACAGGTTGCATTCTCCATTTTAAGACCCATATGGAGATCAAATTTCATCTCACTGTGGACAAAGATAAGGATCTTCAATTCCAACGTGAAGTCCGTCCTCCTATACGGATCTGAGACTTGGAGATTGACAAAGAAAATCATCACCCAGCTTCAGACCTTTACCAATCGCAGACTCCGGTATATCCTGGGAGTGTGGTGGCCCAAAAAGATTTCAAATGAGGAGCTGTGGCAGAGTACAATGCAAGAGAGAATTGAAGTCACCATTCGGAGAAGAAAATGGCGATGGATCGGCCACACTTTGAGGAAGCCTGCCACCAACATCACCCGCCTGTCCCTTGAGTGGAACCCTCAAGGGGTCAGGCGGAAGGGCAGACCGAAGAAGTCTTGGAGAAGGACAATCCAGCAGGAATACGAGGACTTGAGGATGTCGTGGGAGGAAGTGAAACGGACTGCAAAAAATCGGGTCCGATGGAAGGCTGTGGTGGAAGCCCTATGCTCCGGTCGGAGCGAAGAGGATTAAGTCAGTCAGTAAATATCTCACTCTGTCGGCAATATCTATTCTATTTTATGATGAAATAAAGCCTCAACCTTAATGACTCTTTCGATACTGTGGAAGATTTTGAATTTATTACTGTAAGTCTACAACATTATTCACAGTGTGAAGCAACCCTTTTTAAAAGTCCCAAGACTTACTGAGAGTGAAAATACCGGCCGTGGTCGTAATCAGGCATGATATAAAAACGAAATTGTAGCGTTGACACTGATTAAGAAGTTTAAAAAAAAAAAAAAACTAAAACTGATCAAATTGATCAATACATCAAACAAATGACAAGAATTCGACAAAATGATGAACACTGGGAAACTATATATGTTGTTAGCTCGAGCAGTTCTGCTATCTATTACTTGAGAAAGCAAGCTTTTTACATGAGCCATGATTATAAGTAGGAACCTTTTTGCACAATGATGTTACATCTAGCCCGGCAGTAGGTTACTTTGTTCTCAGGTTGTGTTACTACAAATATAAACTACACTGTAAGTCATTGTCTCGATTTACGGTACTCTACAGTATGTACAGGATGCAAAGAAATCCCCCCGGGGGGGTACTTAACAAAGTTTAAGACGGGGAAGCTCCACCCCGAGGTCCAACCCCTTACCCTTTCATATACCATTTTGGCAGAAAAGGTACCCCTTTTATATACCTTTTGTTGAAAAAAGGTACCCCTTTCACATACCTACTTTATGAAGTCTTCTTCTCATTTTCATGTAGTGCTTAATAAATAAACTGATACAGCCATATGGGGTGTCTATTTGAAGAATTATAATTAAAAGCCCTTTTAAATACCTCAGCTTGTGAAATCCCCACCCTTTCATATACCTGAAGCCTCAAAAAGGTACCCCTTTCGGGCGGAGCCTCCCCGTATAGGCCATTATAGGGAGTACCCCCACCCCCCGGGTCGCTGTAGCCAGGATGTGCTAGCCTGTAAGCAATTTTCAGAAGCATATCAAAGAATCCTTATAATAAATAAGTTATTATAAAATATAGTTCCCTCAAGAGCTCGTACGGGTCCTGGAAAACCTGGAAAGTCCTGGAAATTTTTGTAGGATTTTCCAGGACTGGAAAGTCCTGGAAAAAGGCTTTTGGTCCTGAACAGTTCTGGAAATCCGTTTCACTCAAGTAAAAAATATAATGTGTCATTGAGACTTGGGAAGGGAATGGGTAAACAGGAATTTTAGAGTCCTGAAAAAATAATTTGGAGTCCCGAAGAAATTCTGGAAGAGTCCTGGAAATCTTTTTTCCGAATAAGGGTACAAATTAACCCTGTTCCTCAAACATTTCCGCCAAAGACTTTTATTTGCCTGTCAGGCAAAAGAAGGATAAAATCCATTAGCTAGTCTGACAGAAAAAAATAGGGACTAGCCCAGGCTAGCAGAGAAGTTTTTCTTTGCAACTGCCTCGTAAGCCACACGTAGCTACACTTACAACCTCTGGATCCGACTACTCTCCTTCCCGCCTTTCGACTACCGAACGTCCCGGATGTTGCCCTGGGAACCATGTAAGGGTGTGTTTGGGTTTAGATTGAATGTTCGAATTGCATGTTTGGATTGCATGTCCAAATTGAATGTTCGAATTGAATGTTCGAATTGAATGTTAGGATTGCATGTTCGGATTGCATGTTTAGATTGAATGTTCGAATTGATTAGTCGAATGTTTGAATTAAATCTCCAATAGAATGTTGAATTTTCGAATCTACTGTTCCAATTGAATGTTTGAATTGAATATTCGTATTTAATGTTCCAATTGACTAATCGAGTGTTTGAATGGAATGTCGATTTGAAAGTCGAATGTCCGAAATGAGAGTTGGAATTGAATAACCGCTTGTTTAAAGTGCAAGTCCTAATGTTGTAAGTAAATTTTGCATGCCTGCTTTGAATGTTTCACTTAATTGATTGAATGTTTGGAGTTGTTTGACTGTTGTGAGTGCATTTTTAAACGCCTGACATGAATGTTGTAAGTGAAGATTTGTATGTTTCAATTGAATATTTGAATGTTCCCAGTGAATGATGGTATGCGCGAATAAAGGGCAAAGTTTGAATTTTGGCGGTGTTGGAACGCCATTCACTAAACCATTGGTCGGTGAGTTGAACCATTTCTTGGCGAATAAATGATTTGCCGATTACTTCAACCGTCCCACCGTTAATTACACCATTTTGAAACAGAACACTTGACCGTTTGTTGTCAGACCTAATCATTCTACGTATCGTGGTCAGATGAATGCTCATTTAAATAAACTGATTCTTATTAGTTTGTTCCATTTTGATATCGGTGACTGAACCATTTCTAAATTGTCTAAATCGTTTACTGTTTCAGTAGACCGTATAACACAAGAACACCTAACTCTTTGTATTTAGACAGTATCATTTCTCAATCATTTATAGACCCTTTGCATAAATGGCGCCTAAATTTGAATAACAATACTTGGTACATCCTTAGCCTCACATTCATGTGAAATTTCCTTTGTCTTGAAATATGAATGTGAGGCTAAGGATGTACCAAGTATTGTTATTCAAATTTAGGCGCCATTTATGCAAAGGGTCTATTCCATTTCGCAAACCATCACTAAACCATTTATGTTTGGTCTGTGCCGTTTAACAATCTTGTATTTTTGCGGTGGTGACGCCGCCCATAGATAACCTCTAACGTTTTTTACTAATTTGATTTTTCCTCGAGGTTATTTTTTGAAACGAAATTGATTTCAAATGTGTTTCGAAACGACTTGCGACGAAATGCATATGCGCATATGACGAGCGACCTGCAGCCCACAGCGACGCCGGAAGCCCACAGCAGCATTCTGAGTGACCAACCTTCACCAAGCACCGATCAGCGGTTTTCTAAATTAGATACCAGGTTCTCGGGTTTTGCTAAAAGCAGGCCCGCGGTCCAGCGGCCCGCGGCCCACGGCCCGCCTCGGCTCAGCGGCCCGCGGTGCACGGCCCGCTACGGCGCTACGGCCCGGCGGCCCGCGATGGCCCGGCGGCCTGGAGGCCCGGTGGTCCAATCCTGATTTTCAACAGTTTTTTTGTCCAGCGGTAAATCCAAGCGCATGCACAGATCTGCATCGGGTTTCAGCGTGCAAAGTGGACGACAGTGAGTTTGATTCGTTTACCAATTAATCATTTGAATCCTTGTTTCTGTTTCAGAGTTACACAAAGAAAGCATGCAAACGCAAACCGACCGCCTTACAAAACCTTTCATAACTGTTGCCTGTCATTGTACAGAGTTACCGTGAAATCATCTGATTACAAAGTGTCAATGTAATTGCCTGATAAACTGACAAACGCCACTCAGTGACAATTCGTAGTTCACACATCTCATTATTTAGCTTAAGACATTTTCAATCTCAAGCTGCCGTTTGAAAATAACTGACATCGTTTGACAATGCACATCCTCCCTTTCAGGTTCTGTACAAGGACGAATAAACAGACAATGACGACGTTTTCCACTTAGCAACAAGCAACGAAAGAAAGGATCGAAAAGGACTGAAATGATTATCAAAATGGCACTGAACTGAACTCACCGTCGTCGTCCATATTTTTTTGGTGTCTATCTTCGATTGAGAGAAGTTAATGTATGGGAGCGCAGCCTAAGCCTCGGTCCAGCGTAGCCTCGCTCGCCCGCCAGGATCGGCCTTCGCGCGCGCCGCTGTCATGCTGACGTGTGCCGTTTGCAGCTTGCTCCGTGCAAGTTGTTTGTTTAGTCGTTCCCACCCCCCCCCCCCCCATCTTTTCATTTCCCCTAGTCCTTCGTATCCCTGCCTTCTCCTTCTCCACTGGCTTCTGTAGGATATCATTTTCGTCTCTTTTTTCTCTAGCTTGTCTTTCTTCTCTTTCAAATATACTTAACATGCAGCCAACGCCAATTTATCTCTCACATGACAGTGACCAACTCGAAAGCTCATTAGCTACTTTGGTCACTGTACACGATTAAATAGTGTTTCTTTTCTGGTTAACTTTTGTTTGTATTTTTTTATTTCTATATAATTGTAAACTATGTTATATTAAGTTGTATCACGTCTGTAAACAGTGTAAAATAATAAAACTTGAAACTTGAAACTTGAAACTTCAGCCAGTGTGACTCATGCAAAGGGCCTCGCTTTAGCGTCGGTTTCCATAGCAACCGTCCAAGCATCGATCCCTCAGTCGGGTCCCCCCCAGGAGCCCATCACCACTCCACTGGTGCCTTGTCCCTTTCCATTCCAGCCAAACCTCGACTCCGTTCGCTGCATAGCTGAACAGACATTAATGCACGCTGAAACTTGATGCAGATCTGTTCATGCGCTTGGATTTACCGCTGGACAAAAAAACTGTTGAAAATCAGGACTGGGCCACCGGGCCTCCAGGCCGCCGGGCCGCTGGGCCGTGGCGGGCCACTGGGCGGTGGCGGGCCGCTGGGCGGTGGCGGACCGCTGGGCCGTGGCGGGCCGCTGGGCGGTGGCAGGCCGTGGGCCGCGGGCCGCTGGACCGCGGGCCTGCTTTTAGCAAAACCCCTTACAGGGGGTCTACTGCAATACTAATATCTCCCCCGTCGGGCCCAGGCCCACTCTAAATCAAGCAGTACACAAGCAGAGAAAGGGGCATAAAAATCCTAATTCTTGGGAAATATTCCCTTTATGCAATATTTAATATAGCAAACAGAACTCCATGAAAACAGTGAATTTTTTTCAAATTCAATGGAAGTACATGGAAAAACTCCATAAAATTCCATGGAAAAAACTCTATGGAATTCCATGGGAAAAAAAACCTCCATGGAATTCCATGGAAGAAAAAGAAAACCTCCATGGATTTCCATGGAAGTCCATGTCCCAAACCCAGACAGAATTCCATGGAGTTCCATGGAAAATTTTCCATGGAGCTCCATGTAAAATTTTCCATGGACCTCCATGTAAAATTTTCCATGAAACTCCATGGAATTCCATGGAATTCCATGTCCCAAACCCAGACAGAATTCCATGGAGTTCCATGGAACCCTTGCCGATAGTGGATACTCTATAATTTTTAAAGTACCTTTACCCTCGTATGGGAAAAACTGGGCCTCTCGTGCTGGTGGAATATTGCGTTATGTGAACGGTGCCTCTTCGCATAAATTTATATCGAGCTCCGATGTTTCAAAATTGCGCCGCTCGAACGACCAGGTTGAATATGGTGATCGAAAAACCATCAATGTGAAAGCTGTGTGTACTTGTGAAAGACACGGAATAACTAGTTCAGCTAACAGATATCGTAATGATCGTAGTGAAAATCAGTCATCAACTGCTGTGGAACTGCTGTGGAACTGCCGTGGACAGACTGTCTGTCATAAAGCTTTCCATTGTAAACAATCGACTTTCAAATCAGTCTAGAGACAGCAAACCATCTAGACTTGCTGGTGATGTAGTTTTTTCTTTTTTCAGGATGTATGGTGGTCCCACGTTTCATTGGAATAGTAGAGCGCTAGGCGTTTGGTCAATATTTTAGGGAATACCCCACAAGATTTACTGAAATCAAATTTGTCACACTCTAGGAGACATACATGTAATCCAATCCACTTATTGCAGAAATCAATGTTATGGATGCAGGTCACATAGATAAATTACACTATGTATCAACAGCACCATTCAACTTTTGTACCAATGTCAGCTGCCACTTACACAGTTTTGGTGGTGTTTGTAACTAACTCTACTCTATCAATAGAGAATGACTGTTGTGTTAAATGTAAAGTTTCTCTTTAATATCAAGAAAAATAATTATACAAATATTTAACCTACCTGCTTTGAGAGAAAAATAATGAGTTACTAAATTTCACATTATTAATATACAGTAAACACCTAGTTACATGTATATCTAGCTACAAATGCATACATATATCTTATGTTGTGTTTCATCATTTTTTAGGATAATATGTGCCATTAATACTTGGGATCACGTATCTTATGGGAAGCCTTGATTGGCATATTCTTCGATGTATCAGTCGATACGTCGCTCAATACGTCGGTTGTTACTTGACTGACACTCAACTGATATTCAACCGATACTCAACTGACTAGCAACCAGTGTCGCAATTGATACTCAGTCGATCTAGTGACCGAGATATATTTATAGCGGCCGATACAGTGGGTGATACACCGACACTTCACCGATACTTCACAGACACTTTGCCAAGTATAGCGATACTCACTGTTTACAAACAAGTCTTTTGATATTTAAATTTTGCCAGCCACAGAACAAAAGAATTCTTTGTTTCGACAGCGAATAAACTTCTGATTGGCACCTTATGACAATAGGTGACGTAACAGTGAGTATCGCTATATTTTTTAAAACATCAATCAATTTATTAGACAATATATCGACCCAAGAGAAAATGATGATCGACCGATTTATTGGTCGTCCAAAGCGATTTCAATAGGCTGCCATATTGGTGGAATATAGGATTTTCTTATAGGGTGCCTCAGTCGATATATCAGTGGTTATTATTCAACAAATTGTAACACTATCCAAATATGGTCATGATGCTCTCGATATCCGTCATCCGTAGGTGACGGATATCCGGCGATATACATAGCTTCGTACGTGGGAAGAAAAAGTGAAGTGAAAAAATGTTGACAGAAAGGTTTAAAAATGTTACGAGCTTGGAAATCAATTTTGTTATCAATTTGTTGAATAATAAAACAATTATCCTGCTCAATCTTGCGGAATATCGTCTGATTTTAGCCGACGCGGCCTACGGCCTCGTCGGCTAAGTATCAGACGATATTCCGCACGATTTCGCAGGATAATTGTTAAATATGTTGATTGTTAAAATAGCTGATAGACGACTGATGTATCCCTGTAGTGCTGCCAGCAACATGGTTTTGCAAAAGTTACCTTTAATTCTGCCATAATACAGGTACTCTCGATTAACCCCAGAATTGTTGAATTTGTGCCATTCTCGTCCTGTTGTTTACCATAAATTTTGTTTCATTAGTTCATTAAAATATTAAAAAAATGTTTTTGATTGTCTCATCGTGTTTGTTTACTGATCACTTTTCATACACCACACATCATACACTGCTGATAATTTTACAGTTAATTTTGTTAACTCTTTTACATGTACTAATAGGTCATTTTTGATGTTTTAAAATTCTGACATAGAGGCTTGGTGGAATACACCAAAAAATCACACTAAGGTTGAGGAATGAATAATTAATTAATGTTAGAATATTATGGCATAATTGAAAATGGCCTATTAAAAACCATTTTGCTTTCTACTTTTGGGCAAATTCAAGTATTCTTTAACAATGGCTTATTAGCATTCAATAATGCCTCTCGTCACCAACATTCATTATCTAATCATTTGCATATATTCTTATTTTCGTATATAACTGCATATACAGAACAGTTCTACTTTTCCATATTTGCAGTAGTCACCTGCTCCAATACGGCGCCTATTTTATTATTTACCAGTTGCACGTTGGCAAATTGGTAAGGTTTCAGCTGGGTGGTCTGCAGTTAGCGGGTTAAGGTCAGCGATTCGATTCCTGGTGTGGGACTGGTATTTCTTCCCTTCGAACTACTAAAGACATGAGACGGTTTAAACATTTGAAATAATGCGCAGACGAAAAGCACTTCTCGAGCGGTGAAATTAAACCCTCCCAGATGCATGATTATTTGTGGCAAAGATCTGCTCAAAAGCCACTGTCAATTAGCAGTCGATGTACCGAATTGTACACCCACGTTTATCGTAATTTGGGAGCGATTGTTTGGCTCCAAGCACGAAAGATCAGTCAGTCGATTTGGCAGCCACTCTGTTGTAAGGCAAATACCACTCCTCTCGCGGGATACACTGGTCAGCGCAATCACCATAAACTAGTCCACTGACTGACTGACGGAGCAAGCGAGTGAATTGTTACCTGTCCAACTAACTGTTACAACTCCCTCCAGCTGCGCTAACTTGATCACTCGTTATTTCGGCTCAAGAAGTGAAGTAATAAGACTACTTTTACTGGTTTAGTCGTTCTACCAGACGCTTACGCATAGCTAACTCATTTCATACTCAAGGCAACTGAACTGCGATGTTCATCTTTAACTGATGCAAACTGAATAATAATTTCGAATTTAAGGCAGGAATTAGATTAGACAAGCGTGGTCAGGTTTAAAAGTATTGTATTTAATTTAATTTTAATCTTAATTTCAAGTAAAGCTGACTTTTTCAAGTCAGGTTATTCACCTGGCGCATGAATTCAATATCATGTTTAGCTCAGTAACCAGATTAACCTAAAACCAAATCAAGTGTGATTTCATGCGATCATCCCCTTCTTTTACTGGGTCAGGGTCGAGTGTAATGGTTCCAGCAGCCTTTCCCAGGCGGAATGTAGCCTGTATAATGTGAACGCTACCTAAGCCGAATAGTTACGACACACCTTGTGGCGTCATTATATGGCGTACTTTATTCTACGACTGTTTTAAAATAGCCCTTTTCACAGTTAATTTTTCAGTCTCATTTGCATTACAATGTAATCCAACGTGGATGTGAATTTCGGGCTAAAACTACAAAATAGCCCAAAATTGCCTCACATACATGCTAGAATTCATTGTAATGCAAATGAGTAGGGTTAACCGTGAAAAGGGCTATGGTTAGTACAGTAAATTCTGTGTCATTATTTCTCTGCACGTATTTACACAAAACCGGCGCTTGTGTGGTCGACTAAACATTCCTTTTCCCAACACGAAGGATTTCCGTTATCAGGCACACATTTGTAATTGAAATTGACTATCCTTCAATAAACGTGTGTAACAATCCATGCAAAGACGCGAGAGATAGACACAATAAAATTTTACTCTCTCGTGATCATTCTTAAAGCAACAACGAAGAAGAAATAAGATTTGACGCATTGCGCATTGCCTCAGTTTTCTTCCAATTAATCCGCACTAGCCTCACTTATTTCTACCACATTTGAATAACAAAATATGATTTACATAAATGAAAACCGACTAGAATTAATACCAGATTAAACCGGATCAAAACAGCTTAGCTTCCTTGCAATTCCTTCTCAGTTACAAAGAGAGTGATGCCCATTTTGTTTTGGTTATGCGATTTCAGCTCGTTACGACTTTGCCATAAGGCAAGGACGTTTTCTGTTTCTTAAATACCTGTTTATGATTTTCTTTCTTGTCACCTGTCCTCCCAAAGCATTGTTATTAAAATGAACAGCTGAAATAGAGGATGACCTATTAGTTACTCTTGTCAGTTTCAATGCAGGCAATGTTTCACTGCTTCGTGAACCATTATCTTTATATCACAAGTCATAGGTCAGTATCCTCTACATGAAGGACATAGCAACCCACTGAGGGCATATATCAAAAGCACCATAAAAAGATTACTTCCTTTACTGTTAATGACAATACCTTTCTCCGTCTGTTTTCGGCTAAGACCTTTGATTACCTTCTTTTATTACTTTGTAGACGATATCAAATACATTTGATTTGATCAAGCTATTCACTTGATTTATTAAAACGAAAAACAATTCTAATAGCACTGCCAGCCGGCTTTAGGCTGTTGTTTGAATAAACCTTTCACTCTTGAACAAAACAAAACTTTCCTTTAGAGCCGATTTTGAATCAGACAAGTTTGTATTGCAGTAAAAAGTGGTTTTTGGGCAGTTTTTTTTTTCCTTTGTTTTTTTAGAACTGGTAGCGAATTCTTCATGGTACAAATGCGCCGTTTGGCTTTGCCGCCTGTATTGTTCGCGTGAATGTCCTTTGATATCAAAACTGTTTACCATGTTTTCTGCTCGGATAACAGCGTTTTACTCTATTAATTGCAACGTTTTAAGAACCAAACACACAGGGTAGGTAAGTACTGGGAGTTTATGCAACGAAAGATTTACATTAATGTTGTGGCAATGATGTCGGGGTAAGGGGAGGGGGGCGGCAGCTAACGAGAATAGGGAGCTTATTAAAAGCACGAGGGCAGCGGCAACGTCGCTAAACAAAAGGTTTAATAGGGAAAACAATAGCTGGGCACGTGCGTTATAATTCTTGACTCATTTATTTCAAGCTGTCCTTTCTAAATAACAAAGTGAAATGACTAAATTCTGCGGTGTCTAGAGAACGTGAGGGCTAATTTTTTAATTCATTCCGAATTTAGCTATCGATGCGTCCTAGATTAAGTTTCGTGATAGCTTTGGCAGTGATAAACAAAGTGAATGACTTTAGGGTACCACGAGATTCGTAGGTAAAATATAAATTCATCTTTAAATCGACGTTGGTCGCCGTCGTGGGTTCTTAAGCTCCATAATAAAGAAAACAGTTGTCTGTATGTTTTTGCCTTCGATGTGTTACTTAAAACTCAGAGCTAACATTAAAAGAAATGTAAAGCAGGTTGTAGCGAGGACTACAGGACTAACAGTTTTCCAACGGTTAAACTGCCCCAGTCTCGGATGTCGAATATCAAACAGTGGACCCTTCGTGATATAATCCTCTAGATGTTAATTAATTATTTTATTTAAATTTGTCTATTTTTCCACTCGCTTGGTTGGATTCGCTATTGAGAAGAACATTATAATGATTATATCTGAAACTCTCACCTGCTCTCAAAACACGTAATTCCGGAGACTTTAATCTAAACAGATTAAAAACATAATTCTAAGGAACTTTGTAATTGAAAATACTCGGGTCTTTTGGACCTTTTTACAAAAATGCTTTGAAAGTTTAACAAAGTTGACGAAATATAGGATTTCTCGGTAGCGATATTTTTGTGGTTATTGCTTATCGTTCAAACTGAGGCGTATTTGCTCTGCCACTGCACTTAATTACTTTCTTATGAACATTAAAAACACCACTTATTCCCCGAAAATTCATTTCCTATAGGCCAGTTCTTTTCGCACTAGCATACAATGGCTTAAATTAAAGAAACGATGCGCTTTCAGAGCATTTCAAAGCTTCTTCTCTTCGCCGCAGCCAAACGAGTTTGGGTAAAGAAAAGTTTGGTTAGGTCTACTGATCTGCTCTATTTCGAGTGGTTTAGTAGAAAATACTTAAATAGGCAGCTCTTGGAATTTAAAGACAAGGTTTGAAATGGTTTACATTTTATAACTATAACTTGACTTAACTATCCTGTAGGAATACTCGCCTTAGCTATAAACACTTTTAAGTAGTACTCAATTACACGAAGCAGTTTTCTTCATCGATCGACCTAGTTTTTTGGCCCGTGCAACGGGGAGATTGTCGTGAAAAGTTTCAGAAAAAAATATTCAACGAAGCCGAGGAAATCACAAGGCTTAACATGGGGCTATAAACCAATAGTCTTCCATCAATTTTCTCGGCGGATTATATTTATCGAAGGTATATCGTAAATTTTTATAGTAAATGTACGCGATTTCGACATAGTTGCGTGGCCCGTGCAACGGCGATTTGCATATCGTGCAAAGTTTCAGAAGTTATTCAATTCAACGATCGAGGCGAAATAAGAAGCAACTGTGGGTACTCGACTAGCTTTCCCCGCAGCAAAAAGCAACCGGTGTAGAAATCGCGCACATTAACTATAAAAATTTACGATATACTTAATCTTTTTGTTGCGGGGAAAACTAGTCGAGTACCCACGGTTACTTCTTATTTCGCGTCGATCGTTGAATAGCCCTTTTCACGGTTAACTTTGCTCATATGCATTACAAGAAAATTTAGCATGTATGCGAGGCAATTTCGGGCTATTTTGTAGTTTTAGCCCGAAATTGCCTCGCATCCACGTTGGATTACATTGTAATGCAAATGAGGAAAACTAACCGTGAAAAGGGCTGTTGAATAACTTCTGAAACTTTGCACGATATGCAAAACGTAATGTCTAGCTAAATATGGCAAAAAGCCGGAGGACTTAAACGTCAGACGGGCTTAACATTTTTAACAAATCGTGGCATCATACGTCTCAGACGAGAAAAATTTCTGAATGAATTCAAGGCGAATAATTCTTCTATTAAATACGAGAAGCAGAAAACAGACGAGCTTACCTGAACTGTGAATTCACTCAATCCAAATTTGCATAATCAAGCGACCAACAGGCCGGGGGGGGGGGGGAATACTTAACAAAGTTTAATACGGGGAGGCTCCGCCCCGAGGTCCAACCCCTTACCCTTTTATATACCATTTTGGCAGAAAAGGTACCCCTTTTATATACGTTTCATTGAAGAAAGGTACCCCTTTCACATACCTAATTTAGGAAGTGTTGTTTGTTGTTCTCATTTTCATGTAGTCCTTAATAAATAAACTTATACAGCCATAAGGGGCATATATTCGAAATATTATAATTAAAGCCCCTCTTAAATACCTAAATGGCCAATTTCCCTACCCTTTTATATACCTCAACTTGTGAAATTCCTACCCTTTTATATACTTGAAGCCTGAAAAAGGTACCCCTTTCGGGTGGAGCCTCCCTGTATAGAACATTATAGGAAGTGCCCACCCCCCACCCCCCTCCCCGGGCCAAAAGGCTCACAAAATAGACGACAATGTAAAACATTGTCTCTTATTTATGTGTCAAAGTACTAAGACCCATACTTCTGGGATGTCTAATTCGCTAAATAGATATATACAACTATCGATTTAGATTTCTGGCAACACGATTCTGAAAACTATTACCTAGATGTCAAAAAGGCGTAGTAAGAACGTCCATCTTCTTGAAGGGACCCGGTAACAACGCCGTTGTACCTGGAGTTATTTAACAAAGGTTAACAAAGGTTATCTGAGTCACG